>PVHP010040073.1:0-16038 GCA_004024765.1 Zapus hudsonius | reverse complement strand
AAAGAGAGAGAGAGAGAGAGAGAGAGAGAGAGAGAGAGAGAGAGAGAGAGAGAGAGAGAGAGAGAGAGAGAGAAAGGAGTATGGGTGTTCCAAGGGCCTCCAGCTGCTGCAAATGAACTACAGATGCATGCACCACTTTATGCATCTAATTTTAGGTAGGTAATGGGGAATCAAACCCAGGTCTTTAAGCTTTGGAGGGAAATGCCTCAACCACTGAGCAATCTCTCCAGCCCTAGCTCATTGGTTTTTTAATCTTATTTATTGTTAATAATTAGATACATAGTATGAGCAAGTCTTGTGGTGGTAGCCCCAATTCCTCCTCCTTGCCCCTGCCCACTGGTATTCCTCCTCAGTGGGATAAGTGGTTATGAATTGTACAAGAAGTAGCCAGTCTTTTATTTTTTCTTCTTTGCGTATTGTTGTAGAGGGAGGCAATTTCTCTGGATATTCTTCCCCACCATGGCTATTAAAAATTTTCTACACCCTTTTCCACTAGGTTCCCTGAGTCACAGTGGGTGAGTTTTAAGTCTGTTTTACTGCTAGGGTCTTAAGAGTCTCTGAATTTTTGCTTTGGACTATGTTGGATATCACTGGTGTCTGTCTCCATTACCCGTTCATTGGTTATCTAACTTATGGAGGTAGTTCTCTTGATCATCCCACTAATTACTCAAGAGGTTTCATTTGGGCCCTAAATAATAAATTAGGGGTGGATCATCTCCTGCCTGGTGTCAGCCATCATCCCATGAATGTTTGTGGAATTAGATTGTCCAGGGTTCTCACTGACTTCTGAAAATTACAAACAGAATATTTATTGGGGAGTGAGATCAGTATAGGTTAAATGATACACACATTGTCAATTTGCATGGGTGTAGCCTCTCTGTAGAGCTCTGGTTAGTGGGAGTTTCCCCTTGAAGCTTAGGATCTTGGTCTCCATATGAATTTGCCTTGGTTCCATGTTCCAGTTAAGGGTTCCTTGCCACTGAGTGTATCTCTTAGCCAATCAGCAAACCATTGATTTCTCACCTTGTAGTTTACCACCACTATTGCAGAGATGAGCACTTCTTGGCATGCTGGTCTCTGTCTTATAGCAGTGTTCTCAGCATTCTTGTAACATCAGTCTGTGTGGGATATCAGTGACTTCTGCTTGCTCTGAATATTGGTGGCTAGTTTCCCCTGGTCTCATGTAACACCTTCCAGCCCTACACAGGCTACCATCTTCCAGCTGGTTACCTTTTTGGATCTGGCAGGGTTTTTAGTGTTTTGTGATGGCACTCTGTGGTATATTCAGTAATAGGGTTTTATCCTTTGCCTGAGATGGGTATTCAAGAGTTTTGACATAAGTCTCTAGTTTGGGGGACCTTGCATGTCTCTTCAATAATAACTGTGTGTGGGAAGTTATCAATCAGTAGGACAGGGAGTTACAGGCCAGAACAAATTGTCTTGGGATTAGGCTTCCTCCCACTTTATTCAGGGCCCCTCTTACCACGTGAGGCTCACAGTTTCATTGAGACCTTACTGTATGAAAGTAAGGATCTTATGGTATTGATTTATTATTGGTTTGGATTAGTGTATAAGTGCCCCCACCCTCTCATTCCTCCCCTCCCTGATTCCTTCCATTTTCAATTCACATGTCAGGTTTGCTTACTGTTCAAGCTTAACATGGTTTGGAACTGCATATGAGGGTGAATATGCCGTGTTTGTCTCTCTGTCCTTGTGTTAGTTTGATAAGTATGATCTGTTCCAATTTCGTCCACTTTTCCTTAAATTTCATTATTTCATTTTTCCTCCTCAGAAGAATCACCATTCCTGGTCTAAAGGTATACTACAAGCCATAGTAACAAAGGCAGCATGGTTGTGGAATAGAAACTGACTGACCAACCAAAGGAACAGAATTGAAGACCATACTCTCAGCTTGAGGAACTACAGTTGCTTGATCTTTGACAAAAGTGCCAACAATGTTCACTGGCAAAAAGATAGCATCTTCAACAAATGGTGCTGAACAAATTGCGTAAATATTCATTAAAATGATATTAGACATACTCTTTTCAGCATGCAGGAAAATGAACTCTAAGTTTATCAAAGTCCTGAACTTAAGACCTGAAACTCTGAAAACCCTGGCATAAAAAATAGGGGTAACTCTCAAGATAGGAATAAGGAAAAACTTCTTGAACAAACCTCTAATCACCCAGGAAGTTCAAAAATCAATTAACCAGTGGTATCTCATCAAGCTAAAAAGCTTCTGTACAGACAAACATACCATACTCAGAGCCAATAGACCACCCTCAGACTGGGAAATAATCTTTGCCAGCTATAACATGGACAGGGATCTAATATCTAGAACTTACAAAACAATAATAAAATATCAAACAGCCCTCTCTCAAAATGAGGCTCTGGACTCAACAGGGAATTCACAGAGGAGGAAACACAAATAGCCAATTCTCATTTGAGAAAATGTTCATCATCTTTAATCATCAGGGAAATGCAAATAAAAACAACAATGACTCTCTCTATCTCTCTGCTTGAAAATTAATAAATAAAATATAAAAAAGGGCTGGAGAGATGGCTCGGCGGTTAAGGCACTTGCCTCCAGTGCCTAAGGCCCCAGGTTCAATTCCCTAGGACCCACATAAGCCAGACACTCAAGGTGGTGGCCCTGGTGTCTCTCTCTCTCTCTCTCTCTCTCTCTCTCTCTCTCTCTCTCTCTCTCTCTCTCTCTCTCTCTTCTCTATCTCTGCTTGAAAATGAATAAATAAAATATAAAAAAATAACAAAGAGATTCCACCTTATTCCAGTCAGAATGGCAATCGTTTAAAAAATCCAACAATAATGAGGTGAGGATGGTGAGGATGTGGAAAAAAGGAACCTTCATTCACTGTTAGTGGGATGGCAAATTTGTACAACCACTATGGAAAGCAGTGTGGAGGCTCCTGAAAAGGATGCATATAGAGCTAACAATGGACCCAGCTATCCCTCTAGTGGGCATCTACACTCAAGATTCCTCACCTCAGCACAGAGATATTTGCTACACCATGTACCTTCAATTCATAATAGCTAAGAATTGGAATCAACCCAAATGCCCATCACTGGACGTATGGATATCAAATTTATGGTACATACACACTATGGAATTCTACTCAGCTAACACATTATTTAAAACTGAAATTATTTGCATTGTATGGCTATACACTTGGGAATTGAACTTGAGTCAGCAGGCATTCCAAGTAAGCATCTTTAATTTTTGAGCCATTACCCCAATCCTCCCCCATTCATTATTGCATTTGAGTGGCACTGGAATGTTAATGTTATTCTAAATTAATTCCAGAGTCCTGGAATAAGAAATGTTTGGAAGTTAATAATTACTGAGAAAGTTGGACAATGAGATATATTTGGGTGCATGAGTTTGGTTTGAGAAAACTCAAGATTAATAAGCCCAGATTTCCCCTAGCTTTTCAAATGTCAAAAAAAGTTGTTATTGCTTTTGACAGTTCAAAATGCTACCTGTTGAGAAATTTAGATACATCTAAAATTTCTGCAATATTTTACTAGATGACAAAATACCTTTTAAAATAATCGCTCTTATATATTCTTCATTTGATTCACAATGAACAAAGGGAATAGTTGGTAAAGTTATTTGATAATAACATCTAAGATGTATGGTATAAATATTTCCTTTCATGCAAGCATTCCAGATGCTAAGGGTTACCACACATTTTGGGAATTCATAAAACTGAATTGTATTGTATGTGAAAGATCACTTGTCTTATGAAAATCTCCTGGAAATGATCCTGTCCCTCTCTTCATTTCTTCACTGCTTCTTTTCCTATTTGTTGTCTTTCCTTTAGGCATCTGTTTATATCACTGGTGTTTGCTTAAAATAGCTAAATAGCTATTAAATGAATATTCTTTGATAGCTCATAATGTGATGGCACCACTATAATAAACAGAGTCCAAAATTCTAAATTGTTAAACTGATTTCAAAACTTCTCTTTCTAATCTCTCTGCCCCTCCTCCCTCTCTCTTTTTCTCACTCCCTCTTCTCTTTCTCTCCCTCCCTCCCTCCTCCTCCTCTCTCTCTGTCTCTGTCTCTCTCTCCCTTATCTTACATTTCCAAACAAGGCCAAATGTATTTAAGCCCATTTTACTTATCCTCCTTTATCTCACAGGAAAAGTCTATAGAATGTCAACACCCTAATATGTGCATTTCAACGAAAATCAATGTATTCTTTTTCCAGGAAAACTGTCAGGAGTCATCTTAATCCAAAGTACCAAATAGGTTGGATCCATAACAATACACTATTTCTGAAGTAACGGATAAAAATAATAGTTTTGGGCCAGAGAGATAGTTCAGTTGTTAAAGGCATTTGCTTCCAAAGTATGATCTACTGAGTTTGATTTCCCAGTACCCTCGTAATGCCAGTTGCACAAAGTGGTGCATTTATTTGGAGTTTGTTTTCAGTGGCAGGAGGCCGTGGTGTTCCCATACTCACTCTTGCTCACTCCTTCTGTCTTTCTCTTTGTTTCTATCTCAAATAGATAAATAAAAATATATTTTAAAATTATAGTTTAATTATACAAAGCACAGGGTCTGTTTCCAAAGCGGGAATTTAATCATTAATTCCATAATGAAGCTGATAATAGGATCTTTCTTTTCCAGTAGATACTAATGCCATTACAATAATTAAGTTCCATGCCAGGATATTTGGGCCATAGATAAGAAAGAGCAACAGATTCCTGTTAAAAGGAAAAACAGTGGTTAAAATGTTAGACAAAGAGATTTATGTTTGCAAAGGGTATAAAAGACTCTAAAAACATTTGTTAGTTGAATTCCTCAGTAAGAGAACAAATTAAAGACATATCGGGCTTTATTGATCTTCAATTTAAGAATTTTAGTTATAAAATTTAGGAGCATTTTTAAAGAATAAATTAAGGCAGAAAATTATGGTCATGTGCTCTAGGGATTGCCTTTGACTAATTTCTTTTCCCTATTCTTTTTATTTTATTTTGTTTTATTTTTTTAATTTATTGTCCATTAAGAGTTACATTATTTTTATCTTAAATATATGTTTATTGTCCATAATGTGTTACATTATTCAGTGGGCAAACAATGAGTTGTTACCCCAATTCCCCAATGCCCCCCCATCCCCAATCAGCTGGATATTCTCCTCCGTGTACCATCTGGATCAGTCCTTGTGGCAGGGGACCCTGGATAGGCTAGTACTCAGCCCGGACCTCCTAGCCCTAGTGTGTTGTTGCTGAAGGGTGCCATGCCTCTGGATAATCTCCCCCACCACAGCTTTTACAAACTTTCCATCCCCTCTTCCGCATAGTTCCCTGAGTCATGGTGGATGAGTATTAAGGCTGCTTTAAGATTGTGAGTTTAGGGGTCTTTGTGTCGAAGATCATTGGTTTCTGTCTCACTGGCTTATCCTGTGTAGATAGAATGTCTGTGGCTGTGGGTCCCTCGTTACTCCCGTCCTTCTTTACGGGGTTCCATATGGATCCTCCACGTTTTGACTGTGGTGGCTCCTCTCTTGCCAGAATCTCAGGTATCGGCCTACAGTCGGTTGGTAGGGTTAGATGGGCCCCAGCTCTCTCGCTGCATCCTGAAAAATACAAGGACAATCTCCATCGGAGAGTGTGATCAGTATAGGTTAACAAATATACACATTTCTGGATTACCTAGATTCTATTTTTAGTAGCCTCCCCGTCAATTGCTCCCATAGTGCATCTTGTCTTGGGAGCCCAAGAGTACGGGATCTGGTGACTATCACCCTGAATCCCTAGTTCCAGACAAGGGGTCCCCCTCACTAAGTGGAAAATTGGCCGAATTTGAAAGCTGTTGATTGTCTCCCCCAGGCTCCTTTCTTGGTTCACTGCTCACTCCCATTAGGAGGTGTGGTCAGCCTACTCATGACCTCAGATTATGTTTCGTGTCAGTGGTCTCTGTTTACTCCAGCTGTTGTTGATCATTTTCCCCTGGCAGCCTGTGCAGTGACTTCTAGCACTACACTAACTACCTTCTGGGGGCTGGATATCGTTCCAGACATTGAAGGGTTTCTCGATGCTGATCGATGGCATTCTGTGGTTTCTTCAGCAACAGGGTTTTGCCTCAGGCCTAGGGAGGGCACCCAAGAGCTTTGACAGAATTCTGTCTTGTTGTTGGAATCTCATGAGACGCTTTGGTCAACAGCTCAGTGAGGGAAGGAAACAGTGGTTGTCAGGCTGATCTAATTATGCACAGGCTTAGACCCTCCCCCCTACCACTCATGGCCCCTCTTGCCAGATGACACTCACTACTTACTCAATAGGTTACAATATGCTCGTGAGGATTTTATGTTTTTGAACGTAATATGGTTTACCCTCAAGCTTAAGCCATTCCCCTCCCCCATCCCTTACCCCTCATTCATAACCTTTCACTTCTTACTACTAGTCTGCATAAAGAACACGGTTATCCTGGTTAAGGACCACATATGAGGGAGAATATGTGGCATTCGATTCTGTGTTCTTTTGAGGGTTCGCTTAGTAAGATCTGCTCAAAATCAGACCATTTTTTCCTAAATTTCAATATGTCATTTTTCCTTTCAGCTGAGTAAAATTCCATCGTGGAATCCACAGTTTCTCTGCCCATTCCTCCATAGATGGGCATTTGGGTTGATTCCAATACTTGGCTATTATGAATTGAGCTGCTATAAATATAGATGTACAAATGTTTCTGTGTCGAGATGTGACATCTTGTGGGTAGATGCCTAGTAGAGGGATAGCTGGGTCCATTGGTAGTTCTATGTCAATGGTGTTCAGGAGTCTCCACACTGCTTTCCATAGTGGTTGAACAAATTTTTCAATGCCACCAGTAGTGAATAAGGGTTCCTATTTCCACACATCCTCGCCAGCAACGATTGTTGTTGGTTTTCTTTATTATTGCCATTCTGACCTGGGTAAGGTGGTATCTCATTGTGGTTTTGATTTGCATTTCCCTGATGCTTAGGGATGCTGAGCACTTTCTCACGTGTGAAAAGGCCATTTGTGTTTCCTCCTCTGTGAATTCTCTGTTGAGATTAGTGCCCCATTTTGTGAGGGGGAAATTTGGGTTTTTGCTATTAATTTTTTTGAGTTCTCTGTAGGTTCTGGAAATCAGGCTAGAGTCTGTGTTGTAGCTGGCGAAAATCATCTCCCAATTTGAAGTGGGTCTATTGACTTTGAGAACGGTGTTTTTGTCTGTAGAGAAGCTTTTGAGCCTGATCAGCTGCCATTGATTAAGTGACTGTTGCACTTCCTGAGCTACTGGAGATTTGCTCAGGAAGTTGTTCCCTACTCCTATCTCATGTAAGGTTCCTCCAACATTTTCTTCCAGGGTGTTCAGGGTTACAGGCTTCATATTGAGGTCTTTGATCCATTTGGATTTGATATGTGTGCATGGTGAAAGGAATGGGTCTAATTTCATTTTTTTACATGTGTTTATCCAGTTTGTCCAGCACCATTTGTTGAAGATGCTATCTTTGGCCCAGCATACATTGTTGGCACCCTTGTCAAAAACTCAGAAGATGAAGTTATTTGCATTAAAGGCTGGGTCTTCAATTCTATTCCACTGGTCAGACTGTTTTTCTGCCAATACCATGCTGTTTTAGTTACTATGGCTTTGTAGTATGTTTTAAAGTCAGGTATGGTGATACCTCCTGTATATTTTTTTCTGCTCAGAATAGTTTTAGATATTCGAGGTCTCTTCCCCTTCCAGATAAATTTTGAGATTATTTTTTTCAATGTCTGTGAAGAAGGAGGTTGGGATCTTTATTGGCATTGCGTTGAATCTGAAGATTGCTTTCCCCCTTAGAAATGCCTTCATTGTGTCCCACAAGTTCTGAAAGGATGTGTCCTCATTATAATTTGTTTCTAGGAAGTTCTGGATTTTCTTTCTGATTTCTTGTTTGACCCATTCATAGTTCAGGAGCGAATTGTTCAATCGCCAATATCTAGTGAAGTTTTTGGATCCTGTCCCATTGTTAATTTCTAGCTTTAATGCGTTGTGGTCTGATATGATCCAGGGGATTACATTGATCTTTCTGAATTTGCTGAGGGATGATTTATTACCTAGTATATGGTCAATTTTGGAAAAAGTTCCGTGTGGATCCTGTGCTTGGAGGTGCCTGGAATTCAGCACGTGGCCGCAGCTTGTTCCCACCACCTGGATCCCTGCTGAATACCCTGGTGCTCATTTCCCGAGGTGTACGGCGTGTCTTCTAGTCAGCCATCTTCCCCGGAAGTCCAAGAGTTACATTATTTAATGGGCAAACATTGAATTGTTATCCCTAGTTCCCCAATGCCCCTCTTCCCCATCCCCACTCAACTGGATATTCGTGACAATCTTTGTAAATTATTTGTAATACTTTAAGGAAAAAAAATCACATTATCCCCTCAGAATTTGTTTTAAGATTGTCCATTTTTCCCACTTAGTCACTCATCACCAGTCTGGAGATTAGAATTATGTCTTTAATAATAGAAAGGATGTCTTAATTTACAGGTACTAGATTTTTCAATATAATACAATTTTACATGGAAGACAATTTTCTGAATCTGATCAGGAGAAAACTACTAACTTAAATGTTCAACTGAGGAAGTTTGATAGTTGAGTTACTATTTTGAACCAGGACATCAATTCATGCATAAATATTCTCATAAATAAACATACAGTACTGCATTGTAAACATGATTAATTATATCAAGGTATAGCTCAGAGTATTTCCCCACAGATTCCATGAAACATGATCCATGAATTATGGTTTAGCATAAAAAGATAAGTAGCTGACACTACTAATATTTTCATTTGGGGTTATATGGTTGGTTAAATCTAATAAGAATTTATGATATCTGGAAAGCACAAAAAGATTCATTTAAAGGCAAAGAATTAGATGCCAACTTTGAATTACCAGTCTGACTGTGAAGCATTAGAGAAAGCACCTGAATTAAGTATCTAGCTCCCTGATGCAAATAATGCCAATAGCTTGTCAATTAAAACACCTTGGTAGAGCTTAGTGTGATGGTGTATGCCTCAGATCCCAGTTATGTCGGAATCTGAGGTCATAAGTTTGTAAGTTTATGGCTATCCTGGAAATTTTAGCAATAAACTATCTTAAATGCATAATAATTTTTAAAAATTATTTTTATTGTCCACAATGAGTTACATTATTTAATGGGTAAACAATAAGTTGATTTCCCCCATTCCTCAATGCCCCTCTTCACCTTCCCAGATCAGCTAGATATTCTCCTCCTTGGGTAGTCTGGATCAGTCCTTGGGGCAGGGGACCATGGATAGCCTAGGAGACAGCCAGGTTCTGCCAGCCTTAGAGAGTTGCTACTGAGGGAGCCCATGACTTTGGGTATTCTCCCCCACCAAGGCTCTTAAAATCTTTCCACCTCTTCCACTCAGTTCCATAAAATGCATTATAATTTGACAATAATGTTTGTTTATTATAGTCTACCACACATTATAATTTAGTTTGCAATAAATAAGTATTTTAAACAATATGGTAGTAAATGGATTCCAATCACCGGCAGCTAAATGTTTGCATAAGGTCCTTCAAGTAAAATATACAAAGCAAGTTTCCATCTACTCATAATTGTCAACTGGAGATTGCCACAAAACCTATTATAAATAAATGTTATCATGTGAACTCTTTTCTGGGAAGAATCTCAAGGGCTTCTACGCAAGGTACCACCTACTAGTGAAGGGTGGATTCCACCAGAATTCACCCTTGTTAAACCACTACATTGAGCTTCCATACAGAATATGAACTAGGAGTTACTTAGAATGAGAGCACCAAACAGCCATAGGATTGCAAAGTCTCATCCAAGCATGAGTGACAACATTTTCATAGGTGCATACATGGAGCTCTCTGCCAGTTAATATCCCACCTGGTGTCAAACCTCTGAGGCCAGAGACCTCATTGTTTACCGCTGGAACAGCAAGCATCTGAAATCTCAGGTGAGAGCGTAATGACACTTCCCATCACCCTGCTTCTATGGAGGAATGTCAAAAGGCTCAATTTCTAGAGTCTCTCCTGAGTCATCACAGTTGCTTCTGATAAAGGTGACAATAGTTGCTTTAATTTTATCTTTAATTATGAGAGAGAGAGAGGAGAGGGAGAGTACGTGTGTGTATGTGTATGCCAGGGCCTCTTGCCACTGTAAACAAATGCCAGACAATCATGTGGGAAATGGAACCCAGCCTGGTAGGCTTTGTAGGCAAGCACATTTAACCACTGTGCTATCTCCCAGTCTAATAGTTGCTTTTGTCAGAAGAACATGTCACAAAATTAATACACTAAACATTTTATTTCTTCCTCCATAATATGTTAAAATGTCCATTTTTGAAAATCACCTCTGTAGACATAAAAGGTGATGATTCTTTTAGGGATTTAATATGGATTTGGTAGCAAGTCACACCAGGGAACTTAATGAATGTTTTCTTAAGTGTTAAAGGTATGTAAAATAGTAATGTTTTTCAAATATAAGATAGATCAGGGTATTAAAAAAGGAGAAATTCATGTGTGGAAGTTTTGAAAAGAATGAGTAACAGAGATGAGCTTAAATCCAAAGAAAATATTATTATAATAATGTCCTACATTTTAACAAACACTGATTCTAGAATATTTTATATAAAGAAGGAAAAGTTTGCTCTTGGATAGCTTGTACCTGTCCTCTAATTGGAACCTTTCCACGTTACACAAGGATTATCTGTATATATTACATCTCTTGGTTCCTTACTTCACTGGCCTGAAGTTTGGCCTCTATTATTTGGAATTACCAGTTCAAGATTTGAAGGTGGAAGCAGAGTTACATTGTTTCTTCCTGTGGTAATGACCCTACAGCCTCTCTTTGTTGAAATAGTGACCATCTGAAGGACATCAATCATCAGACAGTGATATAACATTTATCTGCCTCCTCCAAAATGCAATACAATCTCCTTTCTTGTGTTGTCTCATACTTACCTAAATGTGGTGGCAGCTATTCCAAAATTCCCCTCAAACATTGCTATTCACTCAATGAAAGCCTAAGTATACATTAAAGAATTCTGCTTCTGTTTTTCTTTGGCTTTCTTTTTTTCTTACACTTGACCTCATCTGTTTATAAGCTTAAAAAGACAAGTGCAAAAATATCCTGAATAATATGCTTGAATCAAGAAAAAAAGCTACATATATATAAACCCGTTATTGACATATGATTCACATAAAAATATAGCCATTTAAAATATTCAATAGAGTTTTTAGCTATATTAGCAAAGCTATGTTCCCCTAACTACAACCAAATTTATCACATTTGCAACACATTTATTACAACAAATTTATCACAAAGCAATACCAACACTACTCAATGATTACTCCTGATTCATAAATTTCTCATTTCCACTCTGCTGCCCATTAGTCCAAGAGAGCAGTTATTAAATTCTTTCATGCATATTTGAATATTCTAGCTATTTAATGGAAATATAATCATATAGAAGGTAGTCAGTGACTGACTTGTTTCACTTGCAGTATAAGCACTTCAATCCATCTCATCATGCAAAGGCACTGCATTGAATTGACTTAACCAGATTTTACTTAAACATTTAATGGTTTGTGTTGTTTCCTTTTTTTATAATATAAGCAATGCTGCTATGAGTGTCTATATACACTTTTTTAAAATCAGGCTTTCCTATTTTAATTGAATTTCCAGTGTTCATATGGGGAAAATATTTGATGAAATATCCAATAAGTATTCAAGATCACGTAGTATAATTGAGGTTAGACAATTTTTTGCATGACTAGCTTTTAAAAGATTTTCAATTCTTTACTTATTTACATAGTTTTAGCTAAATCCCCTTTCTTCGGCCCCATCTCCCTGTCCCTTACCTTTCCTTTAATCCCCCAACCTTGGTTTCTATATCACTTTAGATTTGATACCTTCTTTACCCTTCACTTGACTCTGGCTTTATCCCTCAATATGGAGCAACTGTCCATCATTGAACCCCAGTGAGTTTTTAGTCTATGCCCCCAAAATGTTCGTGGCCATTCCCAGAATTTTATTAGAGTTCCAGGGAGACAAACATGGTCTTCTCCATCCAAGAATGTATTTGTAGCTCTCCAGCCCATTATTCACAAGGTAACAATTATACCTTAACATTAATGTATCCAATATATTCTATAATTCTTCCATAAAAATGTTTTAAAGCTTTGAGAGAATGTTTACATTTATTTTGTTAAATTTATTTTAAGTATTTTGTTAATTTTAATACTGCCAAATCAAATTGTTTTCTTAATTTTATTTTGGAATTATTCATTGTGAGAGTATAAGAAAGCAGTTGATTATATTGGTCACCTATTCTATCATATAATAAGTGGTATTGTTAGTTGCAATAAATATTCATAGATTTCTTAGAATTCTCTATATGTCCTATTACATAAAACTGAAGTTTTGGACTGGAGAGATGGCTCAGCGATTAAGGCACTTGCCTCCAGTGCCTAAGGCCCCGGGTTCAATTCCCCAGGACCCACATAAGCCAGAACCACAAGGTGGTGGCCCTGGTGCGCTCTCTCTTTCTCTCTCTCTCTCTCTCTCTCTCTCTCTCTCTCTCTCTCTCTCTCTCTCTCTCTCTCTCTCTCTGATTGAAATTGAATAAAGAAAATATTTTTAAAAAATAAAATAAAACTGAAGTTTTAATTGTTTCTTTTTAGTAAAGTTACACTGTATTGAAATTTCTTACCTACTTGTTCTGATTAAACTGTCCAGTGTAATATTGAATAGATCCTGTAAAAACAGATACCCTTTTCATCTTTTGAATTCTAGGGACAGAACATCTGGTCATTTTCCCCTTAAGTAAAATGAATATAAGTAATTTAAATAAAATCGTAACCATAAGTGATCTTCATCAAGATGTAGAAGTATATTTCACTTTTATGTGATTGGGTGATTTTATTATAAAACATGGTTAATTTTGTTAAATTACCATTTGGCATTTATTGAGATGACCTTATGTTTTTGTTTTTGTTCTATTTGGACAGTATACTGCAGTATTGGAATTTTATAATTTAAACTATCTTGACATAACTGGGATAATTCTTATATGCTCATTTTATGTATTGCTAGATTTTCTTTGCTATCATTTTATTTAGTGTTTTGTATATCTTGAAGACATGCTTTCTTTGGAAGTTTTCTTCTGATATCTTCACTTAGTATCAAAGAAATACTGGTACTATAAAAAGGGTGAGGGGCTTTTTTTCTATTTTTAATATAAGTATATAAAAAGTTGATAGGAAGTTATCTAATATGTTTGTAGAATTTAAACATTGGAGTTTTATGAAACTGTGCTTTTGAATAACTTTTAAAAATATTTATTTATTGTTTGTGGTGAGAGAAAGACATAGAGAGTAGGGGAGAGAGAGGGAATGGACACACTTGTACCATTTATCACTACAAACAAATTTCAAAGACATGAGACACTTTATCTGACTATATATGGGTATGGTGAATTAAACCCAGCCTGGCAGGCATTTAAGGCAAGCATCTTTAAACTGCAGAGACATCTCCTACCCCCATGAATAACTTTTTAATTAATTTTTTTCTTATTAACAAATCAATTTTTCCTTTACATTTCTTCTTGAGTCCATTTTATTAGATTATGTTTATTCAGGTGTTTGCCCATTTTATCAAAATTATTTAATTTTTTGGCCTACAGTTGTTTAGAGTATTCCTTTGTAAGAGTATTTTTTAATGGTAGTAGTAATATCCTGTCTTTTTTCTGACTTGAGTAGAGTTCTCTCTGTTTCTGGATTTCCTTGTCATATGGTTTCCCAAATTTATTTTGTCAAAGAAACAATTTGTTTTATTAGAATTCTTTATGAATATTCAATTCTGTTCTTCATTAAATTCAATTCCAGGGCTGGAGAGACGGCTCAGCGGTTAAGGCACTTGCCTCCAGTGCTTAAGGTCCCGGGTTCAATTCCCCAGGACCCACATGGGCCGGACCCACAAGGTGGTGGCCCTGGTTCTCTCTCTCTCTCTCTCTCTCTCTCTCTCTCTCTCTCTCTCTCACTCACTCCTCTCTCTCTCTCTCTCTCTCTCTCTCTCTCTCTGTATCTGTCTGCTTGAAAAATGAATAAATATTTTTTTAAAAAATTCAATTCCAATCAATATTTCTTTCCATATCATTTCTTTGTATTCAGGTTTTCTTTGTCTAGTGTATATAAGATCGAATTTCAGTTCACTAATTATAGATCTTTCCAATTATTGTTAAATAAATTATGATTATATATTTTACTTAAAGTCTGATTTCAGTGTTGAATGTTTATTATACATCTTTAAAAATAATCTCCAAGTATATAATTTTCCTTCAATGTTTTTCTTTGACACAATTATCTTTCAGCTGTATGTTAATTCAACATATTTGTTTTATACTATTCAATTTTTGAGTTCTTTCTACATATGAATAGTTGGCAAATATTTTCTCCCATTGTTTAATTTATTTCTTCACTCTTTTGAGTATTACTAAATGACCAATAAGTATATGAAAAAAGTACAACATACTTATAAATGCTGTCAAAACATGCTTGTATTGAGAGAGAATAACTAACACTTATAAAATAAAGTGGAAGAGTGAGCCTAGGACAAGCATTGCAAACATTTACTAAAACACAAAGATTGAAAGTGAATTGTTGAGTTTAATGAAGTCATTTACCCAAGAAACACAGCTTCCCTCTGGCCATAGGATTTTGACTCAGTTGTTTTACCCATTGATCAATGTGGGTATCACTTCTGGTTAGCGAGCGAAGCTTTTTTTTGATAGATGGTGGTGAGTACTGAAACCTAAATAAGATTCATCAAGGTGGTAAGAAGAGCAAGCTCAGTGCTTAGCACTGGATTAGACATCACTATCACAAGCACCAGGGAAAGAGGAACATAGCAGAGGAAGTGATGGAAAAACATGAGTGCTTCTCTCACTTCTAGAAGTAGAAGATTTTCAATGGAAATGGTGGCAAACAATGAAAAGACTCAAAACTTATAAAACTTAAAAATAAGAGGCTGTTAAAAGCTCATCACTAAGTGAAACATCTCTATCATACCCTTCAAGGCTCAGGGAACATTTCAGAATAGGGGATATAAAAAAATGTAAGAGCCACAGGGTGGGAAGTACTCTCTTCAGACCATAACTTACTGGCACACTCATGACCTTCTAGTGGTTGTTGGTACTGCACAGATATGAGCCCATCAACCTTTGGAGTTGGTGGAAAATATGACTGATACATCAAAACAGAGAAAAATCTACTCAGAAAAAGGAAAGTGGTCAGTGGAATGGAGTGGGAAAGTGGGGACAAAAGAGGGTAAATCAATGGGAACATGATCGAACTACAATATATTCATATATTAAAATTTTCAATAAAATTCAAAGGTGAAGGTAGAGAGGCTTAGAGATCTAAGTATAACTAATCATATAGCAGCACATCAGATGAACCTGGTCTTCCCAATAAAGTGAACAGCACCTTTGATAAGAGTGAGGGATTGAATGAAGTTGAAAACATGGTAAAGTATGGGCTTCTGTCACATTATAGTAAAAACACTAAACATAGAAAACACACATACACACACATACACACACATGCACACAGAGAGAGGGGGGGAGAGAGAGAGAACTAAGATCTCAAAGAGAACAACAGCTCTTCACGTATAGAAATAAGAGAATCAGAATTACAGAATTACATCCAATTTTTCTTTGGAAACTCTAAAAGCCAGAAGGACTTTTAATGGAGTATTTCAAATTTTCAAAGTCAATAGTTGCCAATCCAAACTACTATACCCAGCAAAATTATCCTTCATAACAGATGAAAGCAAAACTTTCCATGAAAAAAGCCATCTTTATGCATATATGAATACTAAGCCAGCGTTAATAAGAATACTGCATATTTTGCAAAGAATGGAAGAATAAATGTACTCAAAAGGTTTTAGGAGGGTAAAAGAGAATAATCAAAACTAGAATAGTGTCACAGTCAGCCACACACCGCTGGGATTCATAAC
>PVHP010040072.1:0-15477 GCA_004024765.1 Zapus hudsonius | reverse complement strand
CCACAAGTTGAGAGCAGGTGGATTTTAAAGCCCAATGTGGTATCATCTGTTTTAATCTGCAAGGGGCATATGGCCCTGCACCTGAGCAGTGTGTGAGTCCTGTCTGGCCACATTTATTTTCTCTCAAACTCTTCATAACCTTCATAAAAAGAGATTGTGACTCTTCATAGGGAAGATTCTAACAGTATATAAAAGCATATTTTTCCATGGGGATTTAGGAACAGTGCCAGGTCTTTCCTGAACCCCCAAACACTATGACAAGAGTGAGTCTTTTAAGGACAAGAGCTATGTGACTGTTACACACAAATGCAGACTAACTTGGAGGAACAAGAATAGGAGAAAATAAACATCTGCGCAGCTCAAAAACCCCTCATATAGGAAAGCGTCTGTTGCAACCATCATTCTCCATGTTTTCAGTTTCCCTTCATAATGGGGCCAGGAGGAATATAAATATTTCCCAAGTAAAAATGTTCCCCTACAGAGGAAGAAGAAACAGATATACAGAATGGACACTGCTATTTGGACAGCAGATGAGTTGTATGTATGTGGGGGTCAGGGTAGTTAGGGAGGAAGGCTGGGAGGAGAGTGATGTGTGGACATGTCAAGGTGAAACCACCCTTACTATCCAACCAGGCTCTCACTTCCATTAGCTATGCCTTTCTACTAAGTCTACTCTTCCATCCTTTTACTAAGTTTCCCTGGCAATGATTTGTTCTGATTTAGATCACTTTCACTTGATTATTTACCATTTTCACTAATCAAGGGTTTGGAAACCTTAATCTTTTCTCCAAGTTTTTACTATGCACCCAGCCTTGCTAAATACAAATCTTTTTTTCTTAAATAACAATTGGAGTGCTATTATAACAACCCCCCCAAAAAAACTTGTGTATTTCAGAATTCTAAATATTTTTCTAGGTGAACTTGGAGATTATGTAGTTTCAAATAATTTTTAATAATTTTAATACCTGCAAAGATGCCTCCAAGAGCCAAATATAAACAGCTGAAAAGCAGACAAATAATTTAAGCATCAATTTTTCCCAGTGGTTATCTGGAAGCTATGCAGATTTTTAAGTTGCAGATAAGAAATGACCTGCAGAACTCCAGTATAGTTCTTTGGCTGTACAGCCTTGTGACAATGCAAAAGAAAAGGTAAAAGCAAACAGTTATAAAGAAGGGAAGGAGGGGCTAGAGAAGTGGCTCAGTACGGAAAGGGCACTTTGCACACAAGCATGGGGGTCCAGGATTGCCTGAGTTTAATTCCCCAGCACCCAAATAAAGAGCTGGGCATGGTCACACTCTTCTCTAACCTTAATCTGTGGGGGCAAACACAAGGACGATGATGGGGGGGATCCCTAGCACTCTCCTCTGGTCTCTGTGTAGACGTGTGCATGCAGCACACACACACACACACACACACACACACACACACACACACACACACACACACCTAAAGAAAAGCAGCAAAGGAGAGCAAAGGCCTGAATCTAATATTTCACTGGTAAGAAATTCTCTTAGTTTTTATCAGAATATTTTTATTACTTCTTCATTTGTGAATGATATTTCACCAGCTCTTTTTGAATTTGCAGATGACAGTTCTTTGCTTCTAGCACTTGAAAACCGCCTTGCCACTTCCTTTTGGCCACCATGGCTTTTGATAAATTTGCTCTTCATATGAAATTGGATTCTATGAAAAATGTGCCATTTCTCTTTGGCTGCTTTCAGAAGTTGTAATTTGTATTTAGCTTGTAAAAGTTTAATCATGATCTTTCTTGGAATAGATTCCTTTTAGATTTCTTTGAGTTTATACTACTTATACTATTCTCAGTTTCTTGGATGTAGAGGTTTAATGTGCTTTACAAAATCTGAAAAGTTTTCATATATTCTTTTTTGAATATTTTTCCTAATCTCAATATATTCCTCATCTCTTCCTGAGACTATGATTATGCTAATGTTAAATCTTTTGCTCTTGATCCCCTCGTGCCTGAAGCTCTATTTATTTCCATTTTGTCTGTTTTCTCTCCATTATTCAGAGTGGGTGAAATCTATTGACTTGTTTTCAACTTCATTCTATTCACTATCATTTCCATTCTCCTATTGAGATCATTCAGCTTTGTCATTTTTTGAATTTTGGTTGCTATATTTTTCATCTCTACAATCTCCATTTTGTTCTTTTTTTGTACTTTTTCTTTTCAGAAAATTGATGTTTTTCATTTGTTTCAAGAGAATGTGTAATTATTTTTGAAGGATTATGATGGCTACTTTAAAAGCTTTGTCTTATAATTTCAACATCTGATTCATCTCAGTGTCATTATTTATTGATTTCCCTTTCTCCAGGCTGATTTTCCTGGTTCCAGGCATGCCATGTAATTTTTCACTGTTTGCTGGATAACCTGGGTATTCTTATTCCGATGTAATCTTTCTTTTAATAGGCAGGCAGGATCACTGTTAAAACGATGGCCCGGGAGGCCACATGGATATGCACATTCCCTGCTGACCTTCACCGGCAATGCCACTTCAGCAACAGTGTAGCATGTGTTCACTCTGCCTAATTGCCAGAGCTGTGTTAGAGCATCTTCTGATGAGTACAGTCAATCAGGATGTTTAGGCAAACAGAGATGAGTAGACCGGCATTTTAAAGCAAAAAAGAGCCATACTTAACAATTTGGGGGATTTTTAGCCTATTCTTACTGCAAAAAGGAGACGTGTCTTCTGAAGAGAGGACCAAGCATTTGGCTAGATAATTACTTGATAGGGATGAAAAGGATACATAAGCAGAGACATTCTTGGAATTAACCAAGGGAATGAGGATGGGAAGCTAATGGGAACTATGTGGGATGGACAAGAAGGCTTCTGGGATACTACTGACAGAGCTGTTTGGCTGCAACTATCCAGACTCCTTTCTGGCAAGGGAGCAGTGACCATAGAGGGTTCACAGTCCTAGGAGCAAGGCTGCCTTTGCTGTAACTGCGGAGGCATGGCCACCACTTGTTTCACTAGGTTGGATCACTCAGAGCTGTGTGAACTACCAAATAGGTTTTTGGTTGCTAGACCTCTTACTTCCCAGTTGTTTGGGCTGGATATTGAACTTTCCTATGAAGCCTTTGCTGTTTGTTTCATTTTGGTCTGTGCTATTGGCGGCTCTACATTTGATGGTCTGTAGCACCCTCGTGGGGAAGATGAGACAATCAGGAAACCAAGGACTCAGTGCCATTTTGCTGTTTAAATCCTAGTGATCCCAGACTGCCTGCTCTCTTCTCCCTTCCCTTCAGGGGCTTCTCTACTTGCTGTGCTATATCCATGACTGATGTCTGAAGGGGCACCTGGGAGGAATGGGACCCTTTCATCTCTGCAGAACTAGAACCTTCTGTTGCCTGTGGAAGGTCCAAATATGTGCTCAGGTTGTAGGCAGATGGCTAAAGATATAGAGGAATTTTCAGTATGAATGTGTATCTTTCTTGAATGTGCCTTCCTTTTTTTGTAAATTGACTTATTTGATGATATTTTCCAGTGATTCTACCTGACCAAGACCTCTTTGTTTAGCCTTTATTGCTGCTGGAAGAATTTTTGTGTTTAACTCTAAATTTCAGTGTCTCCTTCAACTTACTTCATCTGAAGTAGACAGAAGACAGAACAGAAAAGAAGGCAAAAGTCAAGTATGAAATGAGAGATAGTTTTTTTTTAATCCCTTCTTTTCCAACAGTGTTTTTACAAAAAGTAATAATCATGGGGAAAGATAGACAATTGTGACTATGTGAGGATAATATTTTTGGACAATTTGTGCCCAGCTAAATGAAAAATGGTAAAGAAAATTACATTTAATAAAGTTCAAAATGTTTTCTTGGCCGCTGGAACAGAATTTCATCATTTGGATGACAACCACAGAGCTCAGTTACATTTGGGGGGATGTCAGTGCAGATTTCAGAAGATGTCTCTATACCAATTTAGAACATTTTCTGCTTCAGAGGTTCATGCAAATTACGTGTCAAAATAATACTAGTTGGCTGTACTTGGTCTTACATGCATATCGACCCAAATATGTGGGAGTCTGACACAGGAGATGCTTGAAGCCAGGAATTCAAGGCCAGCCAGGAGATCATAACAAGACCCTGTGTTTAAGTGAAACAAAACAAAAGGGACA
The DNA here is from genome assembly GCA_004024765.1 of Zapus hudsonius. NCBI lineage: Eukaryota > Metazoa > Chordata > Mammalia > Rodentia > Dipodidae > Zapus > Zapus hudsonius. The sequence continues at coordinate 11,339 of PVHP010040072.1, read as the reverse complement.
CATTTTGCATTCATTACAAACCAGTAGATGAGAAACTAGGGTTAGCAAGAATGACAAAACATGGAAAAATATTTGTTATTTTGGTAATTATTTTCTCTTTTACTTTATGAGTAAGTATCTCCTTCCAAAGCTAAATTTTACCTGCTTAGGCTTTCCGTACTTTAAGAATCTTTAATCACATCAAATATATCTGGAAGAGAGAATTCTTTAGGCTTTTGTGATAAAAGAGCTACTTATTTTAGGAACAAACGATATTGCAAGATAAATACTTCTCCCAGGGGGTAGTGGGTGGGGGAACACTGCTTGGGATTTTTGTCTTGTAATGCTGTAATGGAAATACTTAAAGGCCTTTGGGGCTGAAGATCTTCCATGCTGTGTGTAATGGCTTTACACTGTTGGACCAGCTTCATTGTCTTTAGTGGCAACATGAGAGTATGTCTGTAAATCAGCAGATTTAGCAGAAAATTGGTTTTAATGTGATCGGTTTGTTAGATAATCTGATTTCTGTGAAACAGTTAAGGGTTAAAACTGTCAAAAGAGTTTTCCAACAGTCCTCCTTAATTCTCAGTTCACCACAATCCTCAAATCTTTCTTACCATCACATTATGCACAAGATAAAAACACACATTTATTTATGATAACATTTCCCTAGTTTTCTCAAAAGTTAAGGGAAGCTCCATTGAACTCAAGCAAGTCGCTGACCTTCTTGAAGCTTTAGTTTTCTTACTTGTGAAATGGGAGGGCTCTACATGAGCCCTGAGACTGAGGTTCTCACCTATAACTGCATATGTAAGTTATATTGGCAAATGAAAAGAAGACAGATGCCCGGGCTCTCACCCCACGACGAGGTAGTGGGTCCCCATGCTCTAGGGGACACAGCCCTGGCGTGCTTCATTCTCCCCACGTGCATCTAAGTGTGAGAACCACAGCGTGAACACAGTCACTGACCAGACAGTCTCAGCTTCGCCTGTGAGAACTATGGGCACTCAGGCTCCACCCAGAACTATGGAGTCAGAACTGCACTTTCTGAAGCTATGTTTCTGTATCTGAAAGTTTGAAAAGTCTTAGCCACAACATGGTTGTGCAGACACAATAACAGAATCTAAGTTGCTCAAAACAGGCTCAGGACATAAGAAACTCTGAACAAAAAGTTAACCTCTTTTATGTTTGGTACCTCTTCTATAATGGCTTTTATTTATTTTTAGCATCTCTTGTCTACTTGTCTACCCCTTACTAACTAAAAAGAAATCTTTTTGGACAGCTGCTGTTACTAATAGATGTGCCCTGGTACCTGACATAGTGAATAGAATATGTTAGAGGAACACAGTAAGTATATTTTTAGTGTATTTTTGAGAGGATAAAGGACACGTGATATTAGACTTTTCACCTGGACTTGCTAATTGTTTTCTAGCTCTGGTTCACGCCTTGTGAGTCAAAATGAGTAGAGATAGTCAAGCTTAACGATTCATTTTCTTGTCTGTGTATTGCAGGGATGGGCCTGCAGTATCCAAATCTGTCTCCAGTTCTAAACCTGTCATTCTATTGAATGTGCATACATGACTGAACACATTTGTGGGCAGGGATTTACTTTGCGCATAAATTTCTTATCACTTATGACCTAATTGAATTTTCTGACATTTTTAATGGAGAGGAAATTGGGAAGGTAGAGCATGGGTATTACTTTGCAAATTAAATAAACCTAACAAAATTAAGTAACCCCCAACCACCACCTGGAGTCTAAAAATACTGATACCCAGGTAACAGAAGAGGATCAACTTCTGATCGACTGCTGTCATCATTTGAATATAAAATGTCCCATATATTTGAAAAATTGGTCTCAGCTTCTGACACTGTATTGGAAGCATATGGAACTTTTAAGAGATGTAACCTAGCTGGAGGAACTGGGTCACTGGAAGGCAGGCTTTGAGGGTTGCAGACTGTTCCTGCTCTGGCCAAGCCCCCTCTCTGTATGGATGGCCTCCAACACGTGAACAATCCTTGATGAAGGCAGCTCCCTCTGCCACCCGTATTCATGCCTTTGCACCATGATTGGTTGTGTCTGTCCCAAGCCATGAGCCAAAATCAAACCACTCCTCCCTTGAGTTCCTTCCTTCCTGGCAGGTATTTTTTTACACAGTGATGAAAAGAGTCATATTTCAGTCAAGATTGCTTATGCCGTGGATACTACCTGGGATGTGAACTTCTCTGAAGCTCCTTGGTGAACTCCAGTGTAGCCGGGGTTGAGAATCTTGCTACAGATAATGCCCAGTGCTGCACACTTTTAAAACAGGTTTGCTTACCTTTTCTTCTCCATGCAACAATCAAGAGCCAAGTGTTGACACACACAGCATGGGTAGAGCTGAGCCTGCAGGAGCACATTTTGCTGTTTGTGGAGGGAAGGACATAATTGAGAGATCAGAAAGGGAACAGGCCCCTAGTGCAAACCTGGTACTAAAGCACCTCCAAAACAAAACTCACATGCTCCACCCCACATGGCTAAACTGCAACCTATATATATATATATAATATATATATTAGCAACAACCCAATACAACAGGAGTGCCCTCATCTGCATGGTGATGATGTCAGTTATGATGTCCTGCTCCTGCTTGTGAAATAAGCCCATGGCCTGTCACATTTAGAAGTCTAGCCAATTTTTGGCTTAAATATATGTGTATGAACATAGATGTGTGCATGTGTTGTGTCTTCTGATTATGGAACTATGTGACTGCAAAATTTTAAAAATCATAGCTTTGTTTCTTTTTTAAATAGCAGGCATTTTTTGTCCATAACAACTTATTCCAATTACATTTCAGAGGTATTTTGTTTCCATAGCTACAAGAAATATGATTTATTTTGTGTTACATAATATTTGCGAAAACAAAAAAAATTAAATTGTTCTATGTTATTATATTAGACCATAAAAATAACATTTTAATTTTATTTCTGTCTTTGGGCCACGACATCTACATTTACTAACACGAACAAGGAGTTGATTCAAGTATAATACTATAAAGATATTATTTGTACTGGTGAAGAATGGCTGTTTTAATGGTTTGTTTGTATTTTTTTCCTAAAGAAATAAATACAAAATAGTTGGCTTCTATGAAATAAGGTGTTCATGCTAAAGATCACTGGACATTTAAATTGAGCTCCAATGTCAACAAAGATGGAACATGATTTCTTGGTCCTTTTTCTAAGAAGACATAAATCATATATTGACATTTTGTCTCATAGTTTTTCAGTCCCAAGAGTGAAGGATATATTTCTGGGTAATTATTTGCAATATAGTTCTATTCAGGAAAATAGAGGGGACTTGAAGTCATGGCCATTTCTCACTGCCATATGTGATTATATTACATGATTTACATTTTCTGTTTTTGTTGGAAATAGAACCATTCTGTTAGGATGCAGTCCCAAAAGTGAAATATTTTAACTATTTTACAATAGTTCCAAAACAGAGAACTAATGTTTTCAAATAAAAAAGAGCTAGGGTAGTGTGAGAGTATACAGTAATATTTATGTGAAAGGAAGTGGCTGGCCAGATCTAATGCAGGTTAGCAATTTAGCTCATCAGTGAGGGGATAATCCTGCTTTCTGAGTATAGAGGAGGTTAAAGATCAAGTAAGAATCAACTCAGAGGCTTCAGGCCATAGCATAACGGCCATGGTTATAAAGGCTTGGTGTGGAGTTATGGCAAACATCGTTGGGATAAGACATATGTGCTCAAACTGGATTATCCAAGTCAGTCAGGAGTTTAGGACTGCATAGATTTTTTTTTTTTGAAGGAAACAAAAATTTTTGGAAAGTCAATCAAAGGCATTATCAATCCATGGCAATACCCTCTAAAGCTGTACATAGTCTCTCTTCAAATAGTAATGGTATTTTAAATGATGAGAGAACTTCCAAAGGAATCTGCAATCTTGTGTTTTTCAGATTCAATCTTCTACAAGTTTCTTATTTTCTGCAATCCTTCAGAAGTTACTGATTAATTTGCCATGAACTTATAACTTATTTTACCTCTTAAATTTGGAAGTAGTTTGGTCAAAATAGTAACTTTTTGTTTTGCTCCTACCTGTTTTAAATTTCATTTACATCTTAACCATGCTTTTCCTAGTCTTATTATGAAAAATAAATTTAATTTAAAGCATTTGACATTCATAAGAGATCAGATAAACATGTTTTGAGATTCCTGACATAAATTATAGAAGTATTTTACATAAATTTCAGAATCATATTTACTGTATGAGCAATTCCAGAGAATTGCTTAAAGTTTCATCAGAATCATCTTAGCCTCCAGAGATTCTGTGACACTCAGAACCTTATCAGTGAGATGTCATGTGAAGATCTACAAATCTTCCCATTTGGTTTCTGTAAATAAAAGTTTTCTCTTCATGGCTTTTCATTCTAAATATTGCTAACTCTGAGATATACTAATTGGACCCAAATATGAGACATAAACTGACAAAATAATTGATTTACACAAGCCATTTTGAGCAATGCAGACTTCCCTGAGGACTATAGGAATAGGAAATATGGAAAGACATGTCGAAATAGCGACATTATATCATCAACGTTGCAGAACGTTGTAGAAGCACAGGGAGCTAACTGGCCCCTCCATTCTCTCCAGCCTCCTCGCCTGACTTCTTACCACCTCCTTCATCCAGGAAAGAAAATCATAAATGTGCCCTTTGGTATCATGAAAAGAAATTCTAAAGTCTTAGTTTAGGTCTGAATATATTCACATTTACATTCTCCTCTGGGAATGTATTATAACTTTCAAACAGACAAAATTCTTCCAAAGGAAGTCTGCTGAGTAAAATTTCTCACTAAGTATTTCTATGTGTAATTTTTTAATGGTAAGGGAGCCTTTTAAATTTACAAAGTACTTAAAATAGAGGTCATCAATGTCAAAGTTGTGTGAAATATTTGATTTTAAATTATTTTCTCAAATGAAATTTTTTTCATCAATTAATTAGTTTCTGAATTAATTATATGGGATGACTTTTTTGGTTTTTTTAAACATATAAAAAGATTTTCATGTTATCAATTTAACTGTTTTTAATATAAGGAGTGGAGAAACACTAAGCGGCAGTGAGTAGGTATTCTATAAATTTTACTGAATGAATAGCTGGTTCCCATGCAATGACAAAATCAGTTGTTCCTACACACCTCTCTGCAGACAGAATTTTTCAAGGGTCAAATGTTACTGCACAGCATCATATGGTGCCAGACACATGGCAGGCCTTGTCTACACAGATCTCTGAAGCTAAGCAGGCTCGTTAGTTCTTGTATGGGAGACATTGTAGGCCTCCAGTAGAGAGGCCCCTTGGTGTTCAGCAGAGAAAGAAATGATGTCTTTTCTCTGGGTTTATTTTGCCTCTTCTTGAGTTTATGAGCCTAGATCATCCTCTGTATTTTCCTCTAAATAGGAAGGTCAAAGGAAGCAAAGGTGTTGTGAGGTTTCTTTTTTAATCTTCACATTTCCTGCCAACCTCAACGTGTTTGGGATTTTACTATTCTGATTAACTTTCATTTTCTTCAGTGCTAACAAGAGAAGAAGAACTCATAAGAGAGCTCTAAGATAAAACCTTCTATCTAATTTCTCTTTATCAATCTCCACACATCAATCATATAGATAGTCCCTGACTTTGTATGACTTGACTGATAATTTCCATTCTCAGCCAGTCAGACAGGATCCTTTTCCACAAGAGGAGCAGGGAATTTGCTTCACATGGCCCAACAATTCAAATCCATTGTTATGGTTAAATTTTGTTTTCAACTTGACCTGTTAGCAATACACAGTAATCCTGAGTGTTGTGTAGCAGATTTACTCTGAATTCAAGAGAAAAAGGAGGCTCTGGGGACTCAGGAAGTCCTGTGAGCTAGAAACAAAGATTCCTTCTTGGGTGGGCAGTTCAGGAAGGAAATTTCAGACACTCAGGAAGCCAAAAAGTCTGGGAAAGGGCTACAAGACCCTGCCCTAAAGGTATATAAAGGGGAAGGAAATCTTTCCCCCTCCTGCCTTTTTTTCCTTTATGATTTTGTGTGTGTGTGTGTGTGTGTGTGTGTGTGTGTGTGTGTGTGTGTGTGGTGTTGATAATGGCCTTTCTCTCTCTCTCTCTCTTTGCTTGGACTTGTGAAAGGAGGCCAGTTTCTTTCACCTTTATGGAGCATCCCTTGGATCTATAACTTCAATAATTCCTTTCCTCCCGTTACTATGTCTGGTATGGAGGTTCATCCCAGTGGCATTGGCTGACTATGACAATTTTAGTACCAAGAATGGGGTCATATTGTTGAGGTGAATATGACCCGTGAAGATTTTGGTCTTCTGGAACTTGTGTGGCAGAAGAATAGATATGGCTTTGGTACTTGCAACTGAAGATACCTTCCAGAGTGGTAAACCAAGTTTTATAGATAATTCTTGTGAGAATTTAAAAATGCTAAGTATAGAGAAAATTGTATTTAGAGTCTTGGCTTATGAACTTTCTAAGGGGAAGGATTGACTACAGAGAACTTTACTGGAACTGTGTTACTGGAATAAGAGCTGGATGTGTTTTGCTGCACATGCCCAGAGAGTTGGATCAAGATTAAATTTAATGAATGAACTCTTTTATTTGGCAAAAGATATGCATTTCAGAATTTTAAGATTTAAGGTTGAAAAAAAATCTCAAAGTAAGTTAAACTTATTGACACAGAGATTGGCTGTAGGTTACTGAATCTGCTATTATCAACACATTAACAATCCTAAGGAAGAACCCAGCCTGCTTTACATTAAAACAATGGAAAGGATGCATGAAGTGTTTCCACCCAGGAAGGAATGAGTGATAGGTTCTACAAACTCTTTTGGAAGGAGATAGCTAAAAGGAAAAACTTGCTCTTGAAGATCACAATTTGTTTTGTTTCTAAATTAACAATATGTCCTGCATTCCTAGTATTGCTTTTGGAAACATAAAAAATATGCATGCATGGTGTCATGGTTTGATCCAAGTGTCCCTCACAAACAAATGAATGTGTTCTGATTGATCGATCCTCAGCTGATAGCAGTTTGGGTTTCACAATCTCGCTGGAGCTGTGTTGTTTTGGGGGTGGGTTTATGGGGGTTATAAGCCAGCTTCCCCTTGCCAGTGTTTGGCACACCTTCCTGCTGGTGTTTTCAGTGCTGTGGCAGAGGTGATGTCCACCCCTCTGCTCATGCCATCATTTTCCCTGCCAGGATGGAGTCTCCCCTCGAGTCCATAAGCCAAAAAAACCCATTCCTCCACAAGCCGCTTTTGTGTGGGTTCTTTCTGTGCAGCTACTAGAAAGCTGACTGTAGCACATGGAGTGGGTCATAAAGCATACATGGTTCCAAGAGCCTCTGTTGAAATGTAGTATGTGGAACAGGGCATGAAGTCCCTGATAGGCCAGTAAAGCCATTGAAGATGGACCATAGTCTACAATGGAGATCCAAAGATGTTTTTGATATACCAGGTCTGTACAAGGGCTACCAAGGAGCACTGTCTGCTAGTGATAGAAGTTTTACCCAGTTACTCAGCCAAGCTGGAGGGGCAGAATTGGAAAATCTGCAAAATATCAGTTACTGATTGTGATATTGGACTTAAATTACCAATGTTTGATATTTGCCTAATGGTTGTTGAATTACATTGATCCAGTCTCTCCTTGTTATGTCTTATTGCAGTTAAAAATGTTTACTTTGGGCCATTATATGTTAAAAACATCTAACTTGTTTTAATTTTACAGAACTACCAGTTAAGGGACCTTGCCTTGTGTTGCAGAGGAGTTTATGCGTTTCTGATTGGCATGAGATAATTATATTATGTTAGGCTAAATTGTGATCATGTTATTGTTTTCATTTAAAAATTAAGTATGATATAAGGAGATATGATTTGATGTCAAGTTGATAAAGGGTGGACTTCTGATGGTTCAGTTTTGTTATCAACTTAACCTGTTAGCAAGCCACAGTAATCATGAGTGTTTGGTAGCAGATTTCCTCTGAAATGAAGAAAGGAGGTTCAGGGGATTCAGGAAATCATGTTAGCTAGAAACAAACATTCCTTCCTGGGAGGACAGTGTAGGAAGGGAATTCCAGAGACTCAGGAAGTTAACAAGTCTGGGAAAGGGTTACAAAACCCTACCCTAATGCTATATAAAGGGGAAGGGAATCTCTTCCCACATATCTGCCTTTTTGCTGATGTGTGTGCTTGCGGTGTTAGTGAAGAATTCTCTCTTTGCTTGGACCTGTGAAAGGAGGCCAGCCTCTTTCACCAATATGGAACCTCCCCTGGATCTGTAACTTCAATATATCCCTTCTTCCCATAACTGTGCCTGGTTTAGAGGTTCATCCCCGCAGTGTGTGTGACTATTATGTACATCATTCAGAAACACTCTCATAGACTCAGTCTGAGTAATGTTTAACCGCATATCTGAGTATGTCATGATCCAATCAAATTAATTTCTTTTATAGCTCATGTGCTGCATGTTGTCTATATTCTTCTAAATTGTGACCAATTCAAGAACTCTCAGAAGAGTTGCATTGGTTTTCTTAGATGATTTTTCTAAAATGATTCCTCATCTAAAGAAAATCACAGAATGCATGTATTATATGAAGTTTTTGTGAGTACCATGCAAGTATCATTGTTTTTACTGGTTTTTCTTTTTGCTATTCATTTGATTAAGGCTCACATTTCAAATATCATTTGAACAATCACTTGGTCTTTTAGATCATGTCCTGATTTTCCACAGAACATCTTATTTCCTTTCTTTGACAATAAAGGGGAAACCATTTAAAAGATGCCTCTTTTCTTAGAAATATGGCAATGATTAAAAACACGAGACCTGTTTTATATACAATACAATATGATGTTACATATATAATTTATACCTCTGTAAATATTTGCTCCATAAATGTTGACATCTTTTTTCAGTTTTCCACTTCTGGCCAAGATGGAGTCAAAGAATTCACATGGACCCTGTTTCTTAAATAACCAGCTAGCTTTCAAGGCACTTGGCATCAAGCAATGAATGACAATGATCTTTATTTTTATTATTATTATTATTTTTTTCGAGGTAGGGTCTCACTCTAGCCCAGGCTGACCTGGAATTTACTACGTAGTCTCAGGCTGGCCTTGAACTCATGGTGATCCTCCTACCTTTGCCTCCTGAGTGCTGGGATTAAAGGTGTGTGCCACCACACCTGGCTCAACCTTTATTTTATTTATTTATTTATATATTTATCTACTTATTTATTTTGACAATGGCCTGTAAAAGATGGAAAACAGTGACGGGAGCCCTCAAATTACCTCTGACAACTCTAAAAGAAGAAGGAACACAGACAGATCTAAGCAGAGGTCGGGGTTGAATTAAGTTCTTTTGAAAGAAATTATGTAATTGATTCTGGACAACTTTGTTTTATTTTACTGCTTTATAGCAAAAATTCTTACAAGATTTATGGATTAAGAGTGTGAGAATACATTATATTATAATGCACGAAAGAGGCGTTTTGTATGTTTCCTATTTACATACTTATTTTAATCATTAGCTATGTTCTTTACATATTTCTAAGTGAATATCCTAAATTGTATGTTCTTTACTTCCTGTCATAAGTCAACATTATAACAGTGAATATTTCCAGAACAATTGGCACTTTGGGCAAATCTAGTTGAAATAATATAGGATTAGAATCAATGTTGCTAAGATAATTATTATAATCATAAATGTACCAGTAATGGAATTCTGAAGAATGTCAGAAAAAATTAATAAGTTGCAAGGAATCCAACTCCACAAATAGACAATCTCCCCTATGACTTATAGTTTATGACACAATCTTCGTAGGGTTTTAATGAGGCTATCTAGATATAAATATCATCTAAATTTTGCCCTTAATTACTTAAGCACAATTCCAGGGCGTAATTATTTCCTCAAAGCCTCAAATTTGGCTTCAATAAACTACCTCATATGTCACTTAGTGACAAACTGAAAAGGCAGAGAGCGATCCATGTTTTTATTTATTCACATCTAAGGTTAATTTCATTTTGGGGTTTGGAGAATCTCCTTAGCATTGGTCAATGACTGGAAGGTGGTCTATGAAACTTTAAGAAGAAATTGTCACATTCTCTCAGGTTGTCCCTCATGACTGACCTGCAACATGTCTAGTGTGTGAGGTGACATTTAGCTTGGAAAAATATCCCTGAAGGAAAGAATTCAGTACTGTGGATGCTACCTTTCCCCTATGATTCCCCTCCGCCTGGCTCCAGCACCCAGTCCCATGCTAATATGTATGTATGTGGTCTTGGCTCTGTACACAGATATAAGGAGGGTCCAAAATCATTCCTAATGGTCTATGTATCTGCTGGGGGCTATCTTACAAAGAGAATTAAGAAATAGTGAAATGAACATAACAAAAGTAGTAAGCATGTTACATTGCTAAAGATGAAAAAGGATGAATGAAGGTTGATTTTTTTTTTCTTTCAGTGTTTACAAGAGTCTGGTTTGAAGCAGTGCTGGGCATCTGTGGAGATCTCAATCATTCAATAACATTACTATTAGCAAATTTGTCTCCACTTGAAGCTGTCACTCAGAGGCTCTGTCCTCTTCTGCTTCCTGCCCTCCCTTCTTTTCTGTAGAGTATTTTTCTTCTTATTTCCCAGCATCCATTTATCTTTTAATTAAATCACCAGGGCACATTATGGAAAGTTCTTAGGACTCACTCTGAGCTAGAGCAAGCTCTCACCTGACTATAAACAAATGTTAATTTAAATGAAGTTTGAGAAATAATTCCTCTACAAGGCTTATTTGTGAATTGCCTACAACATAAGCTTTAGCATTTAGGTTGCACAGAGGGGGAAAAAAATGGGTAAAACGTGTCATGTGTTTCCAATGCATTACTGTTGACACTTATTAAGATAGTATCAAGTGAAAAAGTGTCTTTTGTTGTGAATGCAGATTTTATTACTATAATCCTAACAGTGTCAATAAATTCCAAACCTGGAACAATGAGTGATGTTAACATATATAAAAACTAAATGATCATACTGATAAACCCATTTGGCTTCGTCAGTTGCCTGTGTGTTACAGTTAAGTTGGACCAGACTTGAAATTTAGCAACTATGCTGAGACTTCTAATGTAAGCAGCTCACTACTCAAGTTGATTATACAGTAGATATTAAGAGGTCAAACATTATGTTCATACCCTGAGGTATGTTTTCATCAAACAAGATCACAATGGACATGTGAGGAATTCAACCATTTCCAAGGGAATAATGAGCAAGTATCCTCACACTAGTCAGAACCAAGGATGTTTTGAGTGAAGGCAGATGATGCCTCTGATTCATGTTTTT
>PVHP010040071.1:0-16090 GCA_004024765.1 Zapus hudsonius | reverse complement strand
CAGGAGAGAAGGAGGCTTAAATCTGCAGGTTATGTGATTATTTTTTCATAAGAAAACAAAACCAAAACAGCTTATCTTACTCTGCTGTGGTTTCCTAGTTTTCCCCCAGCTCTGTCTACATCTCCCACCACGCCAGTACTCTTTCCCCATGCCTAGGCTCTGGACCAGCTTCCTGAGCTCAATCTGGGCCTGGGCTGGCTAGAGGGAGTTCTGGGTCTACCCCTTACCATGTGTTGGAGATCATCAGCTGGGGGTTCTCTGTCTCCAGGGTGCTCAGCTCCTTCCTTACATCATCAAAGGGTCCTGGTCCAGCCTACGAATACAAAGAAAGTTTGGTCCCCCTGGGGTCTGAAACAAGATCCCAAGGCCTCAGGATCCTTGACTCTCACCCGCTGAAGGACTCTGTCACAGTTAGGTTCTCTGGGAATGGGGTCCTGAGAAGGAGCCAGCCAGGAGGCTTATTAGAACCTGTTCTTTGCCAACATTAGGTCCAGAGAGAGGGCAGCCCTGGGCAGGGCTCTGAGGTGGTCTCAGTCAGCTCACAGGGAGATCTGAAGCTGGGATGATGGGATTTGGAACTGTCCAGAGTTTGGCTGATTAATCAGTATTCTTCCACAAGTGTCAGCCATTGAATACAGGTCATTCCAGGAAGTGGATGTGACCACAGATGAAATTGCTTTTGTTGGCAAAGGACTTCCCCACAGACACCAACATTCTCAGTGGCTGGGAGTCATGGCTTTGTTCCTAAAGGAACTCTGGACAGTTGTTCAAGTAACTTTTTGGGACCTGGATTTTGGGATTTCATTTCCAGAGGCTGGGAGCTCTGCTGGAGACAGCCTTGGTTCTATTCCTTTTTTTCTCCTATCTAGTGCTGGGAATGGAAGCCAGGTCCTCACACATGCTAGACAAGCTCTCTACCATTGACCCACAACCCTTATACTCTGATTTCATTCCCACAGGCCTCACTCCTAAGGTTTCTGTTGAGTTTGGGAAAGTTGCTTGTCTTTTCTGGGCCTCCAAGTCCTCAGTCTGTAACCTGGGATGCAGCATACCTTCTCTACCTGCAGGGAGGCACTGAAAAAGTAGGAGGGGAAGAATCTAGCACCTGTGAGATGCTGGACAATGTCATCTTTCCTGCCTTATGAGCGGTTCTCCCTGGTGAAGACCATGGAGCCCCTGAAGTTGAAACTTATACTTGCCTTCAGGAGGGAAGGAGGCTTCAATGTTTGCAGGATTTGTGGAGCCAATTCTCCTCTAAGGTGGTTAAGATTTGACAAGTACTGAGCTGGGGCCTGGAAGTAGACCTGTGGCAGAGACCAGCCCTGGACAGGCTGTTCAGCCTGTGGGAGATGGTCATGGGTGACAGCAGGCTGAGGGAGATGGTCATGGGTGACAGCAGGCTGGAGAGATGGTCATGGGTGACAGCAGGCTGGGGAGATGGTCATGGCTGGGGAGCGAAGGTGTCACCACCTGGGCCAGTTTCTGCTACCAAAGAAGTCAAGGGCAGACTCTTTGTTGCATATCATGTCTTGACTATACCTTTAGGTTTAAGAGTCAAAGCAGAAGGCCTGGACCAGGAAAGCCCCAGGCCATAGGCTCCTTGGACTCTCTGTGCCAGCTGACAGAAACAGCAATCTCTGGCTCCAGTGGTATGGGCCTCCATAGGCCTCTGAACATATGGTAGGAGCCACAGGGAAGTGTTCTTCTAGAAACTGCCTATGGGTTGCAGCTGGGGAGGTGGAGGAAAGAGGAAGTGGAAGACAGATAGCATGGTGAAACATGGATCTCCAGGGCTGTAGGATGGAGGTATTCGTAGCTTGCATTTTGAAGACCAGGGCAGGGGAATCACTCCATTTCAGCCCCAATGGGCTACTGCATGCTTCTGTGGTAAGGCCCTATGGACTGCCAGAGCTCTAGTCCCTTTTTGTTCCAGAGTCTCCCCCTTCTCTATACTGCTGTCCCCAGCTTGGCCCACCCACTCCTATTTCTCCTTCAGATCTCAGAGAAGCCCTTCCGGACTGTTGAATACAACTCATCTTCTCTAAACATTATGATTTCTTAATATTCTTTACTCCATAGCATTCTTCAGAGCTTGTGGATACATAGTTCCAGGCTGATGGGTGGTCTATGACTGTTTCTTTCCTGCTAGAGTATAAACTTCAGAAGAACAGAGCCCATATGTGTTTGTGATCCGATCTCTAGGGCCTGGATCAGTGCTTGGCACACAGGAGCCTACCAAGAATGAATGGATGAATGAATGACTATATGAATGAATTAGTAAATCACTTCCCTAGAGGGAAATTTACCTCAGAATCCCTCAGAATATGCAGCCTCCCTAATATAAATTATTCCGCTAAGCCTAGTGTCCTCCTTGACATACGCTTATTTTCACACATGTATACTTTAGTCACTATAATTCATGAATGATATTCTCATTACATACCTGAGGACAGTGAATCTCAGAGAAGACAGTGACTTGAGCCCAGGGCATAAGCACAGTTGGTAAGGGGCCAGGCTCACTATGCATTGATCTGCCCTTTATCTTTTCCTGTATTTCTCCCCTGCCTCTGCCAGAAAGAAGCCACAGGGCCTTACCGCAGGATCCCGAGGTGACAGTCAGGATGCCTGAGCCCCTCACACAGCAGCCTCACTCCATGGTCGTCCAGATGGTTCTGCCGCAGGTCAAGCTCCATCAGGCTGGAACTGGTGCTGAGCATGGAGGCCAGGTCCTGGCAGCAGTTGGAGGTGAGGCCACAGCCAACCAGCCTGCACGGGAGATACACACTGTCATTTTCCTCCAAGGGCTCACTAGGGACTGGTCTCTTTTTCTGGTAGCTGCAAGTCTCATGAAAGTAAGATCAGGACTTCTGTGGCTTGCAGTAACCTGAGACAGCTTACCTTTCTACTTGGAGTTGTTACCCCCTTTCTCATTCCTGGTGGGATACACACGAACCCTCCTCCCCACCATATCAACCCAGTATGTATAATTTACTCAGTAAACGCTATTCATTTGTAGATTTTGGTTTAATTGTTAATCACATGGGCTCAGCCAATATTCAGTCAGTGGGCATGGATGCCCAGGTGTTTGTATATTAAGGCCAGAGATAAACCAGTGAGCTTCTAGTATAAAAACCAAAACTGAGGGGGACTATGACAGGTTCATGGCCCTGTTGCTACACATTTGTTAGTGGAGTTCCTTGGTGCCTCTCACATGCTGATGAAAGAACCTTTTTTTTTTTTTTGTTTATTTTGTTTTGTCTTTAATCATAGCAACCCTGGCATCTGGCATCTGTCACAGGGCATGGTTAGAGAAGATTCAATGAATATTTGATGAATATGAAGACCACACCCTCATTCTAGACTTAGGTTTTTTTTTTTTTTTTGTTCTCCCACCCATCCCTACTTCAGGGGAGAACCCAGGCCAGACTCACCATAAGGTCTCCAAGAGACAGCCAGGGCTTTTCAGGGTCTTACAAAGACTCTGTACTGCAGAGCAGCTCAGCAGATTTCCACTTAAGTCCAGCTCTTTCAGGCTTCTAGTAACCTCAAGGGTGGAGAGGAGAACCCGCCAACTAGCATCTGTGATTGGGGTCCACCTGGACCTGAAGGAGAGAAAAGACAGGACAGATGTGTCGTGTGTACACATGGTCTGAATACAGAATACTCTGAATACTGACTACAGAGTGGGGCTCTGTCCTGAGCATCAGACTTCAATGTGCCATGACCAGGATAGGCCAGCCTATCTACCTGCTCCCTGTTCCTGCCACCTGGAACCCTCCTCTGTGTAGCTGCTCATGTATGACCCTTAGCATAGTATGGCATGCTGATATGCTCATTTTGTGAGTCTGTTTCTGTCTTAGTCTGAAAGGCATGGGCAGGTAGCTAGTATCTTTTTGTTTGCTTGTTTTTAAAATCTGTAGTACTTAGCCCAGGGCCTGGTATTTGGTATTTTGACAGACTTTCCCCCTTTGATGCAAACATCCCTGTTCTCCTTTGACACAGAATTCAAGAGTCTTAATACCCAGATAGGAAAGCAGGACACAGCCAGGTGGGGACAGAATTTAGGAGAAGAGAGTGAAATGGTTCTGTCAAGGGATATTGAATATGGTCATATACACAGCTGTTTGGGTTAATTCACATCTTGCAAGAATAGGAGACTTCAGAGGTGGTTCAGAGAGAGAGAAGGCAAAGGGGACTATCTTTGGAGAGAATGTTTGCAGCAGAATGGGAGAAGATGCTGGGCTGCATCTGGGAGGGCTTGGGTAGACTCTGCCTTGCAGAATTCCTGCTCCTTTGATTTTCTATGCTCATACACTCCTTCGGAAGTCACATCTGTTGCCTGCTTCAACTACTCAAGTTCCATCCAAACTTTAGGAGGATATTCCTATTTTCTTGCCCGATACCTTTGCTTCAACATCTGGGGAATTCTTTGAGCTGTTATGTCACAATAGGTCTTTAATCTTAATTCATCTAGAAACAAGCTAAAATGGCTGAGGATTTAAACTCAGTGGTAGAGCACTTGCTTAGCAAGAGGTGGGGAGACATGCTAAAATGGTCAGGAACGGGAAAATGGTTCAATCATCCATGGATCCCTCCACAGGGAATATCATAAGGCTATTCAAAATGGCATTGTATTAGACTTCTTAGTAATTTGAGAAGATAGCCTTGATTTATTATGAAAATGAATATGAACATAAGATAAGCTGTATAGTGTGGTTCACTTTTCACTTTTCTGTATAGAAAAGTATACAGAAAAAAGACCAAAGATTGGGGTGATAGCTTAGTAAAGTTCTTGCCTCGCAGACATAGGCTTAAGTTTGATCTCAGTACCCACATAATGGTGATGTGTGCCTGCAATGCAAGTGCTGAGGAGACAGGTAGATCCCTGGAGCTCACTGGCCAGCCAGTCTAGTCTAATTGGTCACAAGAGATTCTGTCAGTGAAAGACCCTGTCTCAAAAAGAGGTGGATGGCATACTGGAATATGACACCCAAGCTTGTCCTCTGGCCTCCACACACATGCATATACATCTGCATGCACATTGCACATATATGTGGACCCAAAACATACAAAACACACACACATGTGCATGCCACATGCATTCACATGACAGACTGTCAGGGACAAATGGTCAGGGACGAATGCGGGGGCCCACAGAGACACACCCTGGCTTAATCTCAGGATGGCACCTGGCAGCTTACTGGCTTGGCTTGTAAACAAGTTCCAGGAGGCAGTCTTGATTGGCTATTGCACATCATGCCCGCCGTGCACACAGGTTCTTATCGTAGACTGTCCAACAGCTCCCTGATTGGCCAAGGGGCTCTATATATTTTGTTTCATTTTCGGCAATAGAGAGAGAGAAAGAGAGAGCAATAAAGAGACAGCACGTGTTCTTCCACCCATAAGCGGTGTGTGTTTGTGTGTGTGCTTTATCATTGCCTCCGCCGGTGGTGGGCAGTGATAAGTGGTGCCAAAACCTGGGAAATGAAAGGGAAACGAAAGGGAAATGAAAAGGAAACGAGAGGATCCATAAATTTAACCTAGGTAAGTGAGGCTTGCCGAGAGGGCAGTTGAGGTTCGTGGTAAAAGCGAAGGTTGTGAGGCTTGCCGAGAGGGCAGCTAAGGTTCCCAGTAGAAGCGACGAGATTAAGGTCCATTAAAAGTGACTAGGGTTCACTGGTAGATTGACGAGAGTAGAAGTAGATAGTAGAACGATGGGCTTCGAAATTTCATGGGCTCTTATGGCCCTTTGGGCACTTTTGAAAGTAAATGGGACTCCACTGAAAGCACAGACTGCTCATGCTTTCTTAAAGACTATAGAACAGCATGCTCCTTGGTTTCTGGAGGAGGCGGAGGCCTGCGGTGCGCTGGATCTGAGCGAGCTGGGGCTTGCGTGGTGGCGGCTGTCCCGGCCACCCAGGCTTGGGCGTCATGCTCCTGCCTCGTGGAGAAGCACACCGCCCTGAGGCTGTCTGGTCCTGGCCCACGGCCATACCAATCGGCTGAGACGTGACCAGCCCGACCCAAGGCCTGCGTCCATGCATGTGAGGCCGAGACCCTCTCTGCGCCAAATGTCTATGTTGTTGCTGCCGCCTCTCCAATCTGATAAAGGTGTTTTTGATTAAGGTAAGTGAGGTAGGTATATTCTTTTTATTATTCCCACTAATTACAGGACAGTTTATGTGGGGAATTCTTGAAGCTTGGCCTTATCCTTTACCTTTAGCTAACACTTCCAGGGTATACGCAGTAATATTTTCTACCAATGAAAGTACAGGTTTTCCCTCAGTGCCATTTGAAACAAGTTAATTGAAGCCTCCTGAAATGCCTACTAATTACTCCAACGGCTAGGGAGACGGTCCTCTTTTACAAGGCATTATGCCTAGACTTACTCCCACACCTGTATGTGATTTTCCTCCATTTTTGTTCCTTACTACGAACCTAAATTCTATTAATATCTTAAACTGCTCTAATGATTCTTGTTTTATTTCTCAATGTTGGAATGCTACTAAGTACAATGCTGCAGTCATACTACGGATACCTCGTATCTTCCAGTTCCTGGTGACGTCAGTTTTCCTCATACATCAGTTGCAGTTCATAAAGAGAGATTTTTGGAATAATTTCTGCCAACATCGCTGCGATAGCTGTTTCAGCTGTGGCGGCTACTATGGCTGCTGTTGCTCTTGCTGCACAGACTCTCAATACTCTTTCTTCTGCGACTGCTCAAGCTCTGTACACCAGAAGTCAACTAAATGGACAACTTAAAACTGGACTTAGGATTCTTAATCAACGGGTTGACCTTGTACAAGAACAGCTTAATATTGTTGAACAATTAATGACATTGGGATGTATTTGTTCTACTGTGGGACTTTGTACTACTGATGTTCCTTATGATAACCTTTCTCATGTAGCAAAAATGTCTAGACAGTTGTCATACATGCTAACGAGTCATTGGACTCATGAGTTTGATAACCTATTGCTATCAACAAGACTAAAGTGCATATCCCGACTATAATGTCTTCTATAGATAGGGAAAACATTGGTCAGGTACTATAATTCTTGGGCTGATGTGCATTATTTTCTTTATCTTTTCTAAAAGCTTTGCCAATCTCAAATGTGTCAACAACTGCAAGCACAGCTAAGTAAGCAAGCCATGGTTGCTATGGATGGCCAATCCTCCCCCAATGTATGGCTCAATATGCTGGATCGGTAGTCAGAGACAGGTAAGATCTGTGGAAATACATATCAACCTAAGACAGGGTTCTGACGCTTGGAGGTCAGAATCCCATGACAGGTAAGAATGTAATTTACCATGGACAACCAAAGACAGACACCATCCTAAGCCTATTTTTTTAATATAAATTTATTGTCCATAATGAGTTACATTATTTAGTGGGCAAACCATGAGTTGTTATCCCAAATTCCCCAATTCCCCCCTCCCCCTCCCTGATCAGTTGGATATCCTCCTCCATGGGCTGTCTGTATTAGTCCTTGTCCAAGCCTATTTTTAATATAAAGTAAAGGGGGATATGTTGGGGACGAATGCCTCTGGGGGCCCACGGAGGCACACCCTGGCTTAATCTCAGGATGGCACCTGGCAGTTTATGGGCTTGGCTTGTAAACAAGTTCCAGGGGGCAGTCTTGATTGGCTATTGCACATCATGCCCTCCGTGCGCACAGGTTCTTATCGTAGACTGACCAACAGTTCCCTGATTGGCCAAGGGGCTCTATATATTTTGTTTCATTTTCAGCACTAGAGAGAAAGGGAGAGAGAGAGAGCAATAAAGAGAGAGTGCGTGTTCTTCCACCCATAAGCTGTGTGTATGTGTGTGTGTGTGTGTGTGTGTGTGTGTGTGTGTTTTATCATTGCCTCCGCGGGTGGTGGGCAGTGATAACAAATGAGACTTAAGAAATTTGTTTATTTATCTATTTACTTGTACAGAGAAAGAGACTGAGAGAAGAGAGAGAGAGAGAGAGAGAGAGAGAGAGAGAGAGAGAGAGAGAGAGAGAGAGAGAGAGAGAATGGGGGCAAACTCCAGATGCATGGGCCAGTTTGTGCATCTAGCTTTACATGGGCACTGGAGAACCCGGATCATTAGGCTTTGCAGGGAAATGCCTTAATCACGAAGCCTTTTCTCCAGCCCTAAGAAGTAAAACTTTAAAAGATATACCTTAATTTCTTTTTTAGTTCCAAGGAGCAAACTCAGGGTTTTGAGCATACTAGGCAAGCATTCTACCACTGAGTTACACCCCAGCCCTTGATTAAAAAAATTTTTTTTGGTTTTTCAAGGTAGGGTTTTACTCTAGCCCAGGCTGACCTGGGACTCACTCTATAATCTCAGCCTGGTCTTGAACTCATAGCAATCCTTGTACCATTGCCTCCCAAGTGCTGGGATTGAAGGCATGTGCCACCATGCTTGGCTCTGATTTTTTGAGATAGGGTCACATTATGTAGCCCAGACTGGCCTGGAACTCATTACCTATCCAGGCTGGTCTTGAACTTGTGATCTTCCTGTCTCAGCCTCTAGAGTGCTGGGATTAATGGTAAATACCACCATGCCAGCTACCTCAATTCTTAATGATGATCTTCTCTGAGTTATGAAGTTCTGGCTGACATTAATTTTCATCTTCTTGCTTATTTATATATCATCACTTTTCTATTACAGGCATGTTTTTAAAATTAGTACATATTAATCATATAGCATGGGAGTCAAGACATTTCCATACATGCATATAATATACTTTATCATACTTATGCTTATTTTTATTCATATTTTCCTTCTCTTCCCTCAGATCCTCTTCTTCTTTAATATTCTCCCCACTACTTTATGTCATTGTTTTTGAGGTACTGTCTTACTCTAGTCCAGGCTGACCTGGGACTCACTCTGTAGTCTCAGCCTGGTTTCATGAGGATCCTCCTACCACTGCCTCCCAAGTGCTGGGATTAAAGGTGTGCACCTGGTTTATGTCATCTTTTTGGGAGATGAGATCTTGTTATGTTGTCCAGATTGATCTCAAACTCTTGAACTCAACAGATCCTTCTGCCTTAGCCTCCCAAATAACGAGATTACAAGATTTTACCCTCATACCCAGCTGGAATGTGGGTTTTGTCTTGAGCAAAAGCTTGAAACTGTGAAAAAGAAGACACATTTCTTTCATCTGAATTCCTTTCTGTTCCACTTGTGCTAACACCCTCCCATGGTACTTCATATGTGCTCTATACTACAGGTGTCTCTGCCTATTCTAATTATTGGGTAGATGCCTGACTCTGTTTTTGAGCTCCTTAGGGCAGCAATTATAGGTTTCCTCTTGTGATTCACAGGGCCTGGCATAAATGTTGCTTAATGAATTTTTATAGAATGAGTCACCCAGAGAGGAGAGAGACATACTGTTACTGAGTGATCAGTACTGTGGCCGAGGCAGGGGAACCTGGAAGGGGATGTTCACCCTGCTGCTGGGATTGGAGGGGTTGTGGTCAGAGCAGTTATTATTTATTAATTATTATTATTATTTTGTGGTTCTGGTGGAGTGACTGGGGCCATAGGTTGCATCATTGACACCAATAAGAAGTCTGCTTTACAGGGAATAATGCTCTCTCATATAAATGCATGCTGAGATGATGGGGTAAGACCTCAGGGCCACAGCCATTGCTGTGGGGTGAAGGTGAGGTACCTGTAGGAACTGAATGAGCAATTTCTCAGAGAGAAGGTGAGGACCTGTTCCAACAAAGAAGGTGGGTGATCCTGACAGGAGAGAGAGAGAGAGAGAGAGAGAGAGAGAGAGAGAGAGAGAGAGAGAGAGAGTTAGAGTTAGAGTTCAAGGTCCCAATCACATGGTCAGGCATGTTGAGGATCTTACACTACATACAGGTGGTCAGAGTTGGCAGTTGGATGCTGTGGTAGTTTGAATGTAAAATTTCCCCATAGCCTCATGTGTTTGTGACTAAGATTCATTCCCAATCCCCAGCTGGCATTTGGAGGTGAATACTTGGGGGAGGAGATGTGTCACTTGGGGTGGGCCTTCGGGTTTTAAACCCCTTGCCAGACTGGCTTGCTCTCTTACTGTTTTCTGATAGCTGCTCTGGCAAGATGTGATGCCCAGCCTCTGCTCTGCCATGCCATGATGAAACTTCCCTTCAAGACTGTAAGCAGAAACAAGCCCTTTCCTTCCAGATGCCGCTTTTGGTTGGGTGTTTTAAGGCAGCATTGAGGAGGTAATACAACAGATGTTCCTTGGTGAGCTGTATTCTGGGGTCAAGCTGAGGATGCTCTGGTGCTCAGGACATGTGTGCCCCATGGGACCCACAGAGGAACTGGAGAAAAGGGTGTATCTGGATACTTACAGAACTACCCAGTAGGGCCTCAGTGCTTGTCCCTGCTGTTCACTCCCATTCAGCTGAAGCCTCATCACATGGCTGCAGAACTTAATGCAGAACGTGACCACGAGGAGCTCCACATCTGTCTGGATGCACATCCTCAGTCTTTGAAAATGAAGTATCACCTGTGTGAGGAACTCCACATCCTGCATCTCGTACAGATGGTGGAACAACTCCAAAGAATATGACCGCCGAGACCAGACCTGTTGGAATGGCATCAGAAACCATCGAGATGGGACCTGTTGGAATGGCTTCAGAGAATCGGACCGCTGAGCCCGAACCTCCTGCAACAGCCTCCACTTCCTGTCCAGAGGCAGCTGGCAGGTGAAGATCTTCTCCATCTCTCTCACTCCCTGTTCACTCAAAAGGCCAAATAGGAAGCGCATGGTTGGTGCCTCATAGACATCATGCCTTTCTAGAAACTCATCCATGGCTCTGAAATGTCTAAAATAGTGCCTTTTCTCTTCAATATCCTTCAAGGCACAGGACATGGCTGCAAAGAATTCCTGGAAACACAGGTGAGTGAAACTGTATATCTGAGTGTTGGGGTGCCTTTGAAGGACCCCCATCTTCAGAAAAGTGGTGATGACAGCCCCATCTAACCTGTGCTTCCCGAGGTCTTCTGCACTAAACAGGGTCTTTCTTTGCCAGATCCCCTCAGCAGCCAGGGAGCAGAGCCTACTGAGCTGGGTCCCTAGAGGCTGGGCTGGAAGAACCTGGGAAAGGTACTGCAGACAGAGGGCCGTGGTGGTCTGTGAGGTCAGTGTGAGGGTTTTACCCAGCATCATCTGCTGCTTCAGGCAAGTGCAGACCAGCCAGGATACCCAGGGCACCAGACACAGTGTGAAGAGAACGGGGTTGGATTCAACCAAGCTCAAGGCTCTCGTTGCTTGGTTTTCCTCTGTGAAGTAGTTGTAGAAATATTCATTCCAGCCAGACTCAGAAAAGTCCAGGACTTCCACCCAACCTGGCTGTCTCAAGGAAAGAATGAGCTCCTGCACAGCTGTGGTCCGAACTGTGATCAGCAAGGAAGCCTCAGGAAGTATGGATTTCATCAGCAAACTTCCCAGCAGTGTGTCCACTTGCTGAGGATGATGGCTCCCATGAAAACAGAACTCAGAACTCTGCCATGGCAAGACCCATCCTGGCTCATCCACACCATCCAGTATGAAGAGCAGCTTCTCTGGTCGAGACAGGATCTGCTCTATGGGAGCCTTGGAGGCAGCCCCGTCTGCTTGGATGAGTTCAGCCAGACTCATGAGATTGCGCTGTGCCAGTTCTCTGCAGCTGAAGTAAAACACATGTTGGAAACAATCCCTGTATAGCTGACCTGCTTCCCAGGCTCTCCTTACCTGCCTAGCCAGAGTGGACTTCCCAGTTCCAGCAGCCCCATGCAGTATGATTACTGGAGGTTCTTTCTGGATTCCCGGATTTGGGTTAAATAAGTCTTGAATCTCAATCAGCTGTCTCCTTTCTGTGAGTACATTCCTGATGAGGGACTCCTGGCCTCTGGGGTGAGATTTTTGTACAAGTAGCAGCTGTGTGAATTTTTGGAGCAAATACTCATCCTTCCAGGACTGTGTGGGGTAAGGCTTGTCTTCTCTCTGGATCTGAAGTCTTTCTGATATGATTTCTACGTCAAGAAAATAAAAATGGAACATAAAGTCACATCCATCCATCCATTCATTCATTCACTCAACAATAGAATGAGTATAGACATCTATCTAAGCTACACAACACACTGGCATCAGGAAATGGTATATTCTGATCAGTGCAGAGGAAAGAATGTGAGCTTTAGTGTAGAAGATTCTACTTCAAGGCATATTGTCTAAGTCATTCATTCTTCACATACTTGTCAAGGGTTTGCTATGTGCCAGAGGCTGCTCTAAGGGGTAGGAATAAGGAGTAAGGAAACAACTCTTTGTTCTCATTTGGCCCATGGCGTGGACCATTAGCTTCACTGATGGTGATTGTTCCTGGCACATCCCTTCAACTCCACCATTGCAGAACCTGCCAACAGCATCCTGCAGGTGCATGTGATTGTGAGTCTGAGTGTGCCCATGACTGGGTGGGCCAGAAATGCTTGGAAGTTCATGTTCTGGGATAATAGACAGATGTCCTTTGCTCCCAGGGCTGGCAGCTTTAGGCATGTTCCAGACTGTCTCCCATATAGCTTTGGCAGCATCAAACCTCAGCTGTGACTACTCTTTGGACATCTTTGTCCCCATCAAAACTCATGTTTTGGTTTCCACTGTGGCAGTGTTAAGGGATAGGCTTAGTTTTGAGTCTTGGGTATGGAGCCTTCAATAATGGATTGATGCTTTTCTTGTGGGAATGGGCTCCCTTTCCTCTCTTCTGCCAATACCTGCTCACCTTTCCACTTTCCCCCCACCATACGACAAGCTGAGCAGGTGTAGCCATCCAGTCTTGGATTTTCTGCCTCCAGAACTATGAGCTAAATAAATGTTTTACAAAAATTAACCAGCATAGCAGTTTCCATCTTGTTGCTGAGAAAAAAAAACACCTGAGCCGAAGCAGTCGAAGGCAAAAAATGGGTTTAGTTTGGCTTATGGTTTTGAGGGGAAGCTTCATCATGGTGAGGAAACCATAGCAGAGCAGACCACGGGCTCATCGCATCTCTTCACAGCAGCTGGGAGGCAGCAGCTAGCGAGCACTAACTAGCACTGGTAAGCAGGTTGCTCTGCCCTTAGGGACACACCTCTTCCTGCAAGGGTCCACATCCCAAAGGCTCCATAACTTTCCCTAATTACTACCATCTGGGGACCAAGTATTCTAAACAAATGAGGTAGGGGGACATTTCACATGCAGACCACCACAACCAGACAGTGCTGCATGACTGTCATCTTGGCACTTGGGAGGCAGAGGCAGGAGAATCAGAAATGCAAGGCCAAAAGCCGGGCGTGGTGGTGCATGTCTTTAATCCCAGCACTCGGGAGGCAGAGGTAGGAGGATCGCTGTGAGTTCAAGGCCAGCCTGAGACTGCAGAGTGAAATCCAGGTCAGCCTGGACTAGAGCAAGACCCTACCTCGAAAAAAACAAACAAACAAAAAAAGAAATGCAAGGCCAGCTAGGGCTACATAGTGAGTTTGAAGCCAACCTATATGAGCTACTGGGGTGTGGAGGAGGGAATGCGCCCCCCCTACATTGTGAATAAGCAGGGGACCCTGCTATCTGAAATCAACCATCCAGACAAGATACCTGTGTGATAGTGGCACTCAGCGTAGGTGGGTAACTGAGGGCTCTCTGATTGGCTAAGAGACCTCATAGCTGATACTAGGAACTAAGTCAGAATCCTTTGGAGATGAGAGTCATGGACTCCATCGAGAAGCTCCCGGTAGTCTTTGGCCAAAGGAGAGGCTACACGTATCAAAATCTTTCTTAATTATTTTTGCTAATTGCTGTTAACCTATGCTGTTCTCACGCTTTGTTGGAGAATCGGTTTTTCTTTTACAGAAGGCAGCGGAACTGAGGAATGACCGAAATCCATCAAGATGACAAACACAGATAGCTAACTGCCTATCAGGAGACGAACACCTCACACACCAGGCAGGGTCCAGGTGACAGACACCACAGAGGAAATGGAAGCAAGATTGCTGCTTCCACCGTGAGCCTGACAACCTGCACCAGGGTGATGTCCAGAGACACTGAGGATGCTCAAAACATACCCATGCAGAAATCCAGAAGTTGCTTAGAGCTCAACACTAAAGTAGACTTATAACACACCCGCCCAGGCTCAGGGAACATTGTGGAAGAGGAGGCAGAAAGATTGTAAGAGCCACAGGGTGGGAAGGAGTATCTAGAGGTATTGCCCCCTCCTTTCCACAATGACTGACTGCTGTTCTCACAACTCATAACCCCATGCTGAATACCAGTAACCTCACTGAGAAGGGCCATTAGTGGAACGGGGGCAGGGAGGAGGGGAATGGTACCAACATATGATTTGCCCATACAAAGTTTCTAAATAATACAGCTCACAAGGAAATTAACCAATCTCAGTTTTCTATCATGGCAACAGAAAGCAAACTAATCCTGCTCCATGGTGCACCTCTGCTGGGCGTTCCCTTCTCCTGCCTCTTTCCCTCTTTCCTACTAGTGCACCCGGGGAGTCGACTCCCTAGCAAACCACTGCACACAAATCCTGTTTACTTCTGAGGAAACTCAAACTGTGACAGACAGGAGAATGCCCCATGAAGCAGATATCTCAGTTCATCCAGAGACACCTGCTTGGCTATTTCCAGAGTACAAGGCTGTACTACCTGAAGTAAATCAGAGTGGAGTGCTGGGTGTGAGGTCAATTTGCATCTTTGGCCCTAGAGAGACTGGCTTCAGGGAGCCCCTCCGCCTCTGAGATAGTAATTTATAGATTGGCTTTATTGTCTCTTGTGGGAACACTTCTGGCAACAAGAACACCTGAGAGTATTAGAGTGGTCCACAGCCAAGGCCTATCTCGCTCAGACCATGTCTGTCTGAGGTGCCAAGAAAGCTTAACTCTTCCCAGGCCATGTTCTTCCTAACTTCTTGGTTTCTATGGGATCTGTGATCATGCACATATCTAAATCCTCTTGAATTATGTCATGCTATAAAGAATTTAGTTATACTTAAAAGCTCCTATTCTAATGCCCCTACACACACACACACACACACACACACACACACACACACACACACACACACTCGGTAGCTAGCTATACTTGGCCAGTGTTCGTCAACCCCACCCAGCTGGTTGCTTGTTTTTGTACATATTGCAAGCTGAATATAGAAGCTATATTTTGAAATGGATAAAAAATAAAAAGAATCACATTTCATGTCACGAGAATTATACAAAATTATAATTTAGCATTTAATGAAAGTAAACGGGATGAGGAGAAAGAAAAAAATCTAAAGGGAGGGGGGACAATAGCAGGAAAGATATATAAATGTTGTGAGATCAGAAGGGCATCTCTTTGGGGACAAGGGGGCCAGCAAGAAGGGGACAGAGGGGAGGAGGCAGGGGAGCACAGTGAGGAACAAATCTGAGCAAAGTATGGTGATACATATGCATGAAAATGACAGACGTGGCCGGGCGATGGCTCAGTGGGTAAGAGCCTTGCTATACACGTCTAAGGACCTGAGTTTGATCCCCAGCACCCATATAAAAATCCTGCATGGCCACACACACCTGTAACCCAGGGCTGAGGGAGGCAGAGAGAGGATAATCTCTGGGGCCCACTGGTCAGCCAGGCTGGCTGAAGACAGTAGGGCTGGGTTCAGTGAGAGACAATGTCTCAAGGAAACAAAGTTAACAAAGTGGAAGAGTGAGATAGGAGGACACCCAATATTCCATTCTGGCCTCTGCACATGTGTGCACACATGCATGAATACTCACATACCACATATCAAAAATAAAGATATGGGCTTGTAGTGGGCTGAAGAGATGGTCCAGTGGTTAAAGGTGGCTTCTTGCAAAGTCTAATGGCCCAGTTTCCATTCCCCAGTACCCACAAAAGCCAGATGAACAAAGTGGCACAATGTGTCTGGAGTTTGTTTGCAGTGGCGGGAGGCTCTGGCATGTCCATACTCACACACACTCTCTGTCTCCTTCCTTCCTTCCTTCCTTCTTTCCTTCCTTCCTTCCTTCCTTCCTTCCTTCCTTCCTTCCTTCCTTCCTTCCTTCCTTCCTTCCTTCCTTCCTTCCTTCCTTCCTTCCTTCCTTCCTCC
>PVHP010040070.1:0-16015 GCA_004024765.1 Zapus hudsonius | reverse complement strand
AGGAAATGTGTAAGTATCAGAAACACAAAATTAAGTATAGTTTAGAGAGATAATCAGTACGGAGCATGTACATTCAATAGGCTTCACGAAAAATGAGAAGTATTATATAGTTATTCAGTCAGAAATAATGAGTTAAATATGTGTTATTTCCTTGTCTGATGAACTGTGTGATTTATTTCATTTCTGACTTCATGTTTTACTAGCTTTGGTTTTTTTTCAAGGTATAATTGAATACCTGCAAAGAGAAAAATATATTTTAATTATCACCATGAAAAATATACATTGTTCACTTTAACATTAATTCTCTTACTTTTAAGCTAGTTAATAGAAATAACCTGTAGAATTTATTTGAACATGATCTTTTGCCAAAAAAATAATTTTGAGAAATGCACCTGTATTTTATAGATTTATGTATTCAGTTATCTAAAAAGAATACTTCTGTGGATTACTGATCATGAGAACCTTTCACCTGGAAAATGCTTTTATCAAACCAATGTCAATGTTTTCCATGGAGACTTTTCTGCGTTCTATGTAACTATGAACTTTGATTCTAAAACTACTCAAATTTTAGGAGGTAATATTTTATAAGACATAGGTAGATAATGTTGTGTAAGTGATTTGATTCTTAATATGATAGATAAAATGATAAATATAAGTTTGAAATAAGCTTAGTTTTCTTGGGAAAATATAGGAAGAAATGTCCTACAGTAGTTTTTGATTGCTATTCTTTTGAAAACTTACTTCGGAAAGTTTATAATGTAAAATTTTCTTCTATTTTGGACAAATTTGGAAATATTTTGAAAGGCTAAATAAAGACACTTTCCTCTCTGTATATCTATTTGCTTGCAAATAAATAAATAAAATATTTTTGAAAGGAATACTAATTGCATTTGTAACATACAAATCTTAATCACGGCATTGTTCTAACTCATTTTTTAGTTTGTTAATCTACTGTTATGTAAATATTTATTAAATAAAAACTGAGAAAGTAGTAATGAATGGAGAATGGTTTTAATTGAGGAATGTTTGTGACATTTTCAAGAACTAAACTGGAAGGAGTTGACAGGCATTTAACTGTATTAAACATAGAGGTGGTTTATAAGTCACACATTCTTCAAAAGTCTTGGCCAATAATAGACTAAGTAAAAAAAAACTTTGATATTTGGGTAAAGAATTCTGTATGATACATATTTCTGAAGAACTATCACACACTGATCAACACAACTGATAACAGAAATGTGAACTGTTGTTGGAAGAGACAAGCTTACTGGAGGCTGGGGCTCATGGGGAAGAAGTAGCCTTGACTGGATACATATGGAGTTCCTATACTTCAATCAGATAAGGAAGACCAGCAGGAGATGTTCTATTTGTGCCCCCCACTACTAGAGAGGCTAGAGGGGGTTATGATGATGATGGCTTTTACATGCATCTGAGGCAGAGATAAGTTGCATCTGTCTTTTAGGCCACGATTGCTTTCCTGCTCTGCCTGTCTTCTCCACAAACAGAGGTTGTGCCTTACATGATTTCAAAGTTGCAATTTTAGTTGATAAAGACAGGCCCCATTTCTGATCCCAATGCATAACCCCTATTCCTTAATGTTATAGTCTTTGTCAAATAAACTACTATTGTACAGAAACTCTGTAATATCACAAAGCATCAGCAATATCTTTGGTTTTTCTCTTCAGTCATTTGGTTTGGTCTAAAATTTCTCCATCAGTTGGAGTTTGATCAGGAAAAATGGAAGTCCCTCTCAAATAAGGAATGGGATAATAAGGGAAATTAAAACAAATCACAAGGCTGGGAGAGAGAACATTATTGAAGGAACTCTACCACTTAGGAAATTAGGAACAGTTCAGTTCACAGCCTCTCTCTGTACTGAAGAGGCGGTGCAGAGGGTCCAGGAAGCTTCTGTGCTGATTGGATGCTGAATCACTGGTGAGTGCCAAGCACAGCTGGAAGAATCCTAGCGCTTTGCTTCTCCTATTGCCTTGCAAATTCCTTTCTTTGGTGAAATATAACCTACAGTGAGACTAGCTGAAATTCTTAAAATTTTAGTCCTCCTGGCTTCCAGCTCCTATAATAAAAGGAGAAAATATAAGAGGGAAATGCAGAGGAGGGAATCAAGTCAATTTCACACAATCAAACATATTGCGTAAGCAATTTTGCTATGCTCTATGTGTGTTTTCTAAAAGAGGACAAGCTAGGTCAGAGAACACTGCTTAGGCTCGTTTGATTGGATTCTGGTTGCTATTATCAAAACTCCCTCACCATTGGTTCTCATGGAACCACAAATTTACATGGGAGTTATTTCATGGTTGCCAAAATCAAAATCAATAGTATAGTACCTTTGGCTCTGTTTGTCCAAATTTATTTGAAAGTAAAACTTGAGGAAAAGAAGGTACCATTTTCAAACCATCATGGTAGAGGTAAATGAGAATGAATTTAGTAAAGGTAACTTACTGCTACAAAATGTAAAAGATAGCATGGTGGTTAAAGGCAATTGCAAGCCATATGCCCCAAGTGTGTTCCTCCCCAGCACTCAAAAAAGCCAGATGCAAAATGTGACATGTGTCTGTAATCCCAATGAGCTGAAGATAATGGGATGCAAGGAGGAATGATCAGGAAGCTCACAGGTCAGCTAGACTGGAGGAAACAACAGTGAAACAAGAAGAGAGACCTGGTCTTAAAATAAGGTGGAAAGACAAGAAAATACCTCAAGGATGCCTTGGACCTCTACACACGCACCATGACGTTTGCAACACCTAAAGGATGTCCCTACCCTCTACACACACCATGACGTGTGCAACATCTCAAATATGTCCCTACCTCTACACACACACCATGATGTGTGCAACACCTGAAGGATGTCCCTGGACCTCTAAGCACACACCATGACGTGTGCGAGCATGTGCACGCAAGCACATTCACACAAGAAAGTTAAAAAAATTATAAATTATACTTTTTCAATTTTTTATTTAAAACAATTTCGTGATCTGACATGTACATACAGTCAGTATTGGTATTTAGTGATATTCAGTAAATACTGGTAAATATTTAAGAAAGTTTGAACAGGCTACAAAATCTAACATTCCATTATTCTCGTTGTAGGATATTGTACTGGATGGTTCATAAGGTATCCTTACAGTGAATTTTAGTACTGAGTCCTTGGAAACACTGAAAATATCATAGCAATGTAAGTGGATTTTGTGGAGCCAGGATGAACTTCAATTTTATGAAATGTCAGGTTTTTTATTTTTAGATTTGAATTTTAATATCTTAGATTTCTTTCCACTTCTGTCACTAAAATATAGGCAAGAATATGAAATAAAATATTTCTTTGTAGGATTCTCATTTTATTTCTGTTTAGTAAAATGTCCAGAGTTTACTAGCTTATTTATAACAGGAACACTAGATGTTCAAACTTAGATCCATGAACAAAGAGATGGTAGAGAGAACATTTCTTTTTAGTTTTCAGTCAAACTGAAATTTACAGGATGCATTTGCAAGGTGTGAACGTCTATCTTAGTAAAATGCATACTTTAAAACCCATGAAACACACACTGAACTTTAAAACATGAGCAGGGAAAATAAAAGTCCGAGTATCTCACCTTCTTGTTTTCACAGATGGTCAACTTCTGTGGGAAATTTGTAAAAATTATTCCAGAAGAACAATTTGCTATTTAATAAAACTTCATTTCTGAAGCTTTCTCATTGATGTAAAAGTACAATTCTCAAAACTAATAATGTTTCTATAAGATTCTTTAATAAATATTCCAGAATTAACTTAAATTTAATTAGATATGTGTATACAGATATATGCATAGCCTTTTCAATTTTAAACTAAGATTAGTAGTTAACATTTTAATTTAGGTGTTACAGTAAAATATTTATTTATTCAAGATACATCAAAAGGAGAATGTAGATTATTTCTTAGCCCAGATTTCCAGTCATTGTTATAGATGCTTTTATTAGCATACATTACATGAATAATAATTGGTTTATTATATTTCATAATGTACATAACATATGTGGATAATATTCAAGCCCCTTTAGTCAAAGTAATTATTTGATAGGTTTATATCAGTATAATTATGCTGTTTGTTAATTGTTTTGAGTGTCATTTATTTTTTTCTCTTTTTATTTTATTTAGTTTTATAGTTTTAGTTAATAGTTTGTCTTCAATACTTTGTTTATTCTGTGTATATATCATTTGAAAATATTTTTCTTTACAATTGAATAGTTTAAGCCTGTAGTAATTTTGACAACATGCACAAACTCTACAGTTTTTCATGTTTCTTGCATATATTTTATATTTTTGTGTTGTAATTTCTACTGCATTATCATTTAAATGCCTTAGATAATTATTGCAGCTATTTTTAGCTTAAGCAGTTTACCTTTCAAGCTTTAGATCAGATATAAGCTGTTTTTCTCATTGCTATTGCATAGTACTTGAATTTGAAAATATGCTTACTTTACATAGTGAATTTTATACTTTTATTTTGCTTGCAAAAAGCATTGGGCAGTATCTTTGTGACATTGTAGTGAGTATCATGCTTGTGGAATTATCTAACATTTCTTCTGAAAATATCAGTCACATGATTTTCAATGTCTGTAGGAGTTATATTCAAAAGCTGATCATCAACCATGATTAGAGGAAGAAAATCTCGTTAAGTACTTATCATTCAAAAAAATTGGCAATATCCCTTTTCACTTACATAAATGTGAACATTTACTTTGCAATCAAAACTATTCTCTCAAGTCATATTTTAGAGAGCATAGTTCCCCAGCTACACAAAAGCACTAGGTTTGAAGCACATGGCTTTCAATTTTATTTTAAATTTTTGCCATCAGAAATACATTTTTAATTGTTCATAATGAGTTACGTTATTTAATGGGCAAACAATGAGTTGTTAACCCCAGTTCCCACATTCCCCTCTTCCCCATACCCAATCATCTGGATATCCTCCTCCGTGGGCAGTCTGGATCAGTGCTTGGGGCAGGGGACCATGGAAAGCCTAGTAGTCAGCCCCATTCCCCCAGCCCTAGTATGTTGTTATTGAGGGGGGCCATGACTCTGGGTATTCTCCCCCACCAAGGCTCTCACAATATTTCCGGCCCCTCTTCCATTCAGTTCTCTGAGTCGTGGTGGGTGAGTATTAAGGCTGCTTTATTGTTGAGAATTTAGGGTCTGTGTATTTCTGCTTTAGGTTGTGTCGAAAATCTTTGTTGTCTGTTTCACTGGCTTATCCTCTGTTGACTGATTGGCTGTGACTATGGGTCACTTGTTCATCCCATCATTCTCTGCAGGGTTCCCTATGGATCCTCCATGGTAAGTCTGGGGTGTCTCATCTCTTGCCAGGATGTCAGCTATTGAACTGCAGTTCGTTGGTAGGGTTGGATGGGCCACAGCTCTCTTGCTGCATTCTGAAAGATACAAACAGCATCTCCATTGGAGAGTGAAATCAGAATAGGTTAACTGAGATACACATTTCTGAATTAGCTAGATTATATTTTTAGTAGCCTCTCCGTCAATGGCTCACATAGTGCATCTCTCCTTGGGGGTCCGAATCCAGCTCCCAGTGCATATTGCCCTAATTCCCCAGTTCCAGTTAAGGGCTCCCCCTCACTAAGTGGATTATTTTGCCAAATTTAAAAGCTGTTGATTGCCTCCCCCAGGCTTTGGCTCCTCCTTTACACAAGAGCTCCTTTCTTGGTTCACTGTTCTCTCCCACTAGGAAGTGTGTTCAGCCTACTTCTGGCAGCAGACTGAGTTTTCATGCCAGTGGTCTCTGTTTTCTCCAGCTATAGTTGACCAGCTTCCCCTGGAAGCTTATGCAATGCCTTCCAGTACTATACTAACTATCATCTGGGGGCTGGTTACCATTCTGGACCTCCTAGGGTTTCTTGATGCTGGTAGATGGTTTTCTGTAGTTTCTTCAGCAACAGGATCTTGCCTCAGGCCTGGGGTGGGCATTCTAGAGCTTTGACAGAAAGGATTCTTGTTTTTGGAACCTCATGGGTCATTTTGGTCAACAGCTCAGTGAGGGAATGAGCCAATGACTTGGACCAGGAGTTGCCAGACTGATCATTTTTTCACAGGCTTAGACTCTCTCCCCTTGTATTCACTGCCTCTCTTGCCAGATGATGCCCACTACTTACTCAACAAGTTATAGTATGCTCATGAGGATTTTATGATTTTGGACCCATTTCGGTGTAGCTTCATGCTTAAGTCATCACCCTCCCCCATCCCTTACTCCTCATTCATAACCTCTCACTTCTTTCTACTGGTCAGCTTAGAGTTTATGGTTAGCCTGGTTAAGGACCACATATGAGGGAGAATATGTGGTGTTTGGCTCTCTGTTCTTTTGAGAGATCTCTTAGTAGGATCTGCTCCAAGTCAGTTTAATTTTCCTAAAATTTGGTATGCCATTTTTCCTTTCAGCTGAAAAGAATTCCATCATGTAAATAAACCATAGTTTTGTTACTCCATGGATGGGCATTTTGGTTGATTCCAATTCTTGGCTATTATGAATTGAGCTGCTATAAACATAGTTGCACTAATGTCTCTATCCTGAGATGGGATATCTTGCAGGTAGATGCCTAGTAGAGGGATAGCTGGGTTCATTGGTAGCTCTATGTCCATTCTGTTTAGGTGTCTCCACACTGCTTTCCATAGCGGTTGAACCAGTTTGCAATCCCACCAGCAGTGAATGAGGGTTCCTTTTTCCCCGCATCCTCGCCAACAACGATTGTTGTTAGTTTACTTTATGATTGCCATTCTGACTGGAATAAGATAGAATCTCATTGTGGTTTTGATTTGCATTTCCCTGATGCTTAAGGATGCTGAGCACTTTCTTAGATGAGTCAAGGCCATTTGTGTTTCCTCCTCCGTGAATTCTCTGTTGAGATCAGTGCCCCATTTTGTGAGGGGGCAGCTTGGGTTTTTGTTATTAATTTTTTTGAGTTCTCTGTAGGTTCTGGAAATTAGGCCTCTGTCTGAGTTGTAGCGTGCGAAAATCATCTCCCAGTTTGAAGGGGGTCTATTGACTCTGAGAATGGTGTTTTTGTCTGTACAGAAGCTTTTGAGCCTGATCAGGTCCCATTGGTTAAATGACTGCTGCACTTCCTGGGCTACCAGAGATTTGCTCAGGAGGTTATTCCCTACTCCTATCGCATGTAGGGTTCCTCCTATTTTTTCTTCCAGGGTATTTAGGGTTACATGGTTAATATTGAGGTCTCTAATCCATTTGGAGTTGATTTTAGTGCATGGTGAAAGGAGTGGATCTATTTTCATTTTTTTACTCATGTTTATCCAATTTGTCCAGCATCATTTGTTGAAGAGGCTATCTTTAGCCCAGCATACATTGTTGGCACCCTTGTCAAAGACCAAGTAGCTGAAGTTACTTGCATTTTTAAAGGCTGGGTCTTCAATTCTATTCCACTGGTCAGTCTGTCTGTTTTTCTGCCAGTACCATGCTGTTTTAGTTACTATGGCTTTGTAGTATGTTTTTCCATATTCAATATAATGAATTGTGGTTATATTTCAATGATTGCTGAAAAAGAAATAAAGATATCATATAATAAGTATAATTTTATCTTCTATGATAAAACTGTTTGGAAATGTATGTGAGGATTCCAGAAAAAAATTTACCTTCCCTTCTTTGTAACATATGGCCTAAAATATCCTAGTGTCCACCAATAAATACACTTTTTGATAAAATACATTTATACATAGACATATTTCTATCTATTGAAAACTCTTTTAGATTGTCTCTGTTGACCACCTATATAAGGCAGGGGAAAATATGTGCCCTTCTTTGAAGGCAATTCTCAATAACTTTTTTTTTTTCCTGTTTGAGGTTGCTCTGAGTTTTCTGAACAAAAGACCAGAAAATGTTGAAAAGTGATTGAAGCCCAATGACCCGAGTTCTGTTCCCCATTACACAATAAAGACAAATGCAAAAAGTGGTGTATATGTCTGGAGTTTATTTGCCATGCCTAGAGCTCATGGCACCCATTCAATTTCATTCTCTCTCTCTTTCCTTTCTGTCTCTGCTTGAAAATAAATTTAAAAAATATAAAATATTAAATCTGTTGTATATAATATATTTAAATTGCCTTGTTTTCATGCTTAATTTTGGAACATCATCTATTTGTTTCCTGGAAAATATTGATGAACGGAATTAGAAGGAGCTGCAAATTCATACACTCAATTACCAATTTGTTACTATCAAGTGGTGTTCATCAGAATATTACACAAGAATAATAAAAGTGACAAAACAATCCAGGGCAAGGGCTGAGAGAAACTTAGGATAACAACAATAAAGCAGATTTAAAACTCACCCACCATGACTCAGGGAACTGAGCAGAAGAAGGGGTGGATAGATTGTAAAAGCCATGTTGGGGGAGAATATCCAGAGAAATTGCCCCCTCAACAATAATACACAAGGGGGAAGAAAAAAAAAAAGAACAAAAACTGACTACCTCTGGTGCAATTCATACCCCCTATTCTGTGGACAGATTCCGAACGCACACCAAGGAAGTGCCCCACTGGGCAAGGGACAGAGAGGAGGGAAACAAGGACACATTCACAAGATTTGCTCATACAATGTATATACTTATTCATAATAAAGATATTAACTAAAAATTATTAGAAAACTGTCAACTTCATGCTGGAAAAAATAATTTCCAAGATTCTACTTTTTTCTTGAAAGCTTGAAATTTATCACTGCAACAATATTGGCAATTGTTTCCTTGAAATGACAGGTTCACTTCATTAACTTGAGCTAATATCTGTCAAACCTGTCAGAATAATTATACTATGTCTATCACTTGTGTGTTCAAGTAAGTACAGTGATCTGTGGAAGAAACATTGAAGTCAGCTTGCATTCTAACACTTGCATAAGTGTTTTACCTGAGACAACATTTAAGTGTAATTCCCATTTCATTCTATACACTACTTCAAAAGTTAATGTGCAAGGATTGGGATTTAACTGAATTGATCATTTTACAGCTATATCAAGGATATTACTAGTTAACAGTCATTTTTTCCAAGACTATAAATCTACTCAGTTAAAGAAAACAATGGCCATTGGATTTTGGTATAATTTTGTACTGATTTACATTAAAGTAATGTCAGTTTGAGCATTATGGCTTC
Organism: Zapus hudsonius; assembly: GCA_004024765.1. NCBI lineage: Eukaryota > Metazoa > Chordata > Mammalia > Rodentia > Dipodidae > Zapus > Zapus hudsonius. Next base: position 6,858 of record PVHP010040070.1, on the reverse strand, counting down.
TGTATCCTCAGTATGTATGTATGTATCTCTATCTATCTATCTATCTATCTATCTATCTATCTATCTATCTATCTATCTATCTATCTATCTATCTATCATCTATCTATCTATAAAATTTCCAATCCAGAAAGGTCTAGAAAGGCTTCGTTAGCTCCACAACTATTTCTTGAGAGATTGAGAGATTTCTTGATAGTATTTGAGTTAGGACACAAGGAGACAGGAGGAAAACATATTTTTTTTAGGTTTCTCTAATTCACAGATACATGGCAGTAGAAAGAACACATCAGTTTCAAAACAAAAAAGGATGAATTGTCTGGACCCATCTATTGTGACAATCCTCAGTCTTGATGCTAGTGATGCAGATATTGATGTAATTTAGTAGACTTTATTTGGGTGCATGTGGTTCGAAATTGTCTCCTTGTTGTGAAAATTTGACTATTGATTTACTGTATGTCTCCTTGCTTCGCTGGAGGGAGAAACCCAGGAGCTGTTGATTTCTATCAAGGTGTACAAGTAGTTTGCTGCAGCACAAGTTTGGATGAGAGCAGAGCTTCGTCTTTCCTTGTGTGTTCATTACTTTTCTGTGATCAGATGCAAACATCTTATGTGCATTTCTTTCTCCCCTGTGGCTGCTACATTGGATGCAAGGCAGTTTTACTTTTGCATTACTTACTTACAACACCTGCTTCATGGAGACAGGGAATAATTCTAGTTGGCTCAACTATTTTATCTTGCTTAGTGAGATAGAGTTTAGCAGCAACCAAAGCTAAAACATTTTTGTGGTCAGCACTTACTGACTGGTACAAGGTTCTTACTTTTATTTACTTATCACAGTACTTTCAGTTCATGAACTGCTGACATTTGCTCTCCTTATTCCATGTTGAGAAAAATCATATACAAACCCCTAAGAACTCTGCTTAGTATGTAAATAAAGTTAGGATTCTATTTCTGGGAACTGGAGCATGTATATTTCTCTGCAGTATTATGCTCTCTACTGCTATAGGCTTACATATTTTGAACTGCCAATAGTAACGAAATGTTCATTTTTGAACTTGTTTTAATAGTTATTTTGATTTCTCTGTATTTCAGTAACTTTTTATTCTCTAATTATAATATAATGTAATAGCTTCTGAAAGCTCTTAATTTGTTCTTGTAAGCTATTGTAAATTATTTTATATATAATTTTTTACTGTTTTGTGTAAGTGTCCATTTGTATGATTGCAGGAGCACACAGGTTGTAAGGGAACCCCAACTGCCAGTCCTTACATCCAGCTTGTGTGAGGCAGGGTCATTTCTTGTTCACTGCTATGAGCACTGGTCTAGTTGGCCTTTGAGCTGGAGGTTCTAATATCTCCATCCTGCTCTAGGAAGACTGGGAAGGCAGATGCTCACTAATGTGGCTTTTATGTGTGTTCTAGGAATCAGAACTAAGGTAGTATGTTTGTGGAATAAGCAATTTACACACATAGCATTCTCTCCACGGCAAATTATTTTTAAACTGATGTGCTGAATGAATTAGTGAATTCATACATACACACACACAAATTTTGATTTAAAAATGACTTCTCATATGCCAACTCTTTATAATTTGGATGCCCTTTATTTCTCTTTTTTAAATTAAATCTTTATTATCCATGATTAGATACATTGTATGAGCAAATCTTATAATGGTACCACCATTTTCTTCTTCCCTGTCTCCAAACCAATGGGGACCCTCCTCCATACCATGGTGGATCAGTCCATGGGGTAGGGGGCTATGAATTGCTCTAGAGGTAGCCAGTTCCATCTGCTTTATGTGTTGTTTCTTTGGGGGGGGGTAGATATTTCTGGATATTCTCCCCCACCATAGCTCTTATAATCTTTCCACCCTCAGTTCCCTGAGCCATAGTGGGTGAGTTTTTAAAGTCTGCTTTATTGTTGAGATCTTAAATGTTTTGCTTTGGGTTGTGTTGGGTATCTTTGGTTTCTTGTCTCCATTGATCTTTCCTGGGTTATCCACCTTGCTGTGGTGATTAGTCTCCTGATTGTTTTGTCACTTTCTCATATGATTCTTTTGGGTACTGTGTAAAGGCTAGGTGTGGTTTGTCTCGTGGTTTGTCTCCTGCCAGGATGTCAGCCATCATTCCACCTCTTGTTGGTGGAATTGGATTTCCATGGCTATCTTGCTGCCTTCTGAAAAATGCAGAATCTCCATTGGAGAGTGAGATCAGTATAGGTTAAATGAAACAAACACTGCTAATTTAGCAAGATTCTAATGAGTGTAGCATCTCTGTAGCTCTCTGGTAGAGGGAATTTCCCCTTGGAGCCCGGGTTCTTGGTCCCCATAAGATTTTGCCATGGACCCAAGTTCCAGTTAAGGGCTCCTTGTCACTGATCGGATCTCTTAGCCAATCTGAAATATGCCAACTTTTTAAGTTCTTACTTTATCAAAACTTTTCCTCTAATAGCTATTTTAAATATCACAAGGATAAAGATACATGTACATGACCATTATTCTTGCAACTGTGTGACCACTGATGTTGCAACGGATGATAGAACACTGAAGAGAAATTAATGTTCTATGGAAATATTAGTTTTAAAAAAGACTCCTTCAAGTAATTAACTCTTGAGACTTAAAAATCCTTCTTCTCTTCAGACACATAATTTTTTTTCTAACTCATAAGAATTTGGGAAACTGAAACAGGCCATTTTTGTTATGCAAGTAGTATCCTAAAGGGCCCTGAAAAGAATGTCTAACTTTTGTATTAAGAAAGAATGAAAAATTCTACATTTAAAAAACAACATATTTAGTTTGTGTAAGGCTCAATAAATGTTTTCAAAACTACCCTATTATACTATTTGACCAGCTTCAAATTTCTTTCTTTTGGTAGTAAATCTTTCCCCACAACCTGAAGCCCTAGTAAATATTCTTCTCAGCCCTCATATTTTTACTTTTCCCGGAACTCCTAGAATAATATAGAATATGGGCTTCTATCAATCAGTCTTCTAAGTCTTACCATTATTGGTGAATAATATTGTTGCAGATCATTTCATTGTATACATTTGAGTTATTTCAGTTTTGTGCTTTTTAAAAATTTGACTTTTTCCTTTTGTATTTGCATTATTTTATTTGTGTTTCTTGACTTATTGTTGTGGCTAACACTACCAGTACTATATTAAATAAAAGTAGGGAAAGTAGACACCCTTGTCTTCTTCCTCCTGATTTCAGTGAAAATGCTTCAAGTTTTCCCCCAAATAACATTGGTTATAGATGTGTCGTAATAGCCTTTATGATGTTGCAATATGTTCCTGCTATTCCCAGCTTCTTTAGAGCTTCGATCTTGAAAGGATGTTGGAGTTATTCAAATAACTTTTTCTGCATGTATTGAGGTGATCATGCGATTTTTTTTGTCCTCAGTGCATTCTGTTGATCTTCACTATTGTTTTGAGACAGTCTCCTTATGTAGCCCAAGCTAACCTTGATCTCATGGTAATCCTCCTGCCTCAATTTCCTGAGTACTGATAAAAAGACACATGCCACCATATCTAGTAGCCAATCCTTTAATTATTAAAAACTCAGTAAAAATCTTTATGTATGGAGTCTTTTCATGAACTTGAGTTTCTACACACATCTAGGAATTGAATTTTTCAATCATCAAATAGATATCTTGTAAGGCATATATCGTTTTAAACTTGTCATGTATACATATATATTTACATATCTTCCTTCATCCAAACAGTAGATACAAATATTTATTACCCAATGTAGCAATCCTAATAAGTGTACAAAAATATCTCATTGCACGTGTAATGTGAATTTGGGCAATAACTAATGATAATGGATATCCTTTCCTGTGTGTTATTTACCACAAACATAGATGTGTATAATAATTTGTCACAACTAATGGCCTGAATTTTATCCTCATTATTTTTATGGAGCCAAAGTTCTTAATATAAATCAATACTAACACATTTATTTCTTTTTTAATGTACCATGTTTTCATTGTGTTATCTGATGAGACCTAAGAAGTCTTCAACTAATCTGAGGTTGCAAACATAGGTTTTGATACTTATTTAGAATTCTTAAAGTCATATTTCCATGCCTAATTTGAAGGTATTTTTGCTTAAGTTTCAAAGTATAGATTTTGTAGATCTTATTTATTTTCCATGTAAGGATGCCATTTTGTTCCAGTAACACTTAGTGAATGAATATCATTTCTTCATTGAGATGTCTCTGCACCTTTGTTGAAAATCAATTGACCTTATATTTATATAAAATTATTGCTATATTCTTCTCAATAAATGAAGCTCTTTTTTAACTTCTCATTTGTTAAAAAGAATTGGCAGGTCTTCATTAATTGTTAAACCAGAAATTGTATGTATATAGTGTAATGAAAAGATGCTTGTGGTTGTTATATTGGTTTATGAACATGAGGTTTATACAAGAAGACCTATTTGTACATTTTTTAATTATAAGATACATACTTTTGGCAGATTGTTATGTCTATTAATTTCTTTTTTAAACATCCCGTACTATTAATAGAAATGTGGGTGTTGCATTTGATGTCTTGTAAGATATTAGTGAAAAAATGCAATTCTCTGATCAGTTACCTTATTTTACACATAAGAAGGGGGTAAATTATGACAATGAATTGATCAATAATGGAAATGAATAAATTAACCTATATATGTATGAGAGAACAGAAAGCATTAATAGTAAACCTACTGAATCTCATAGTCTTCAAGAAATTTCCAGGCTATGTGCAATTTCAGAGGTAGGACAATGCTACTTCTTAAGTTACTGTTTGCTACTCCATGTGTAACCTATAGAGCAGCCAGATAGACCTGCTGATGTGGTCCTGTCCACAACCAGGTACTAAGCACTGTTTCTGGAAGATTCAGGGAGAATTATCCACAACCCACATTTACCAACTCAAGGAAAATATAGTTGAAGAAATGAACTGGCTGATTTTTATCACTTGTGTCTTAAACCCTGATAAGGAAGATTTGTGTAAAAAGATGTGTCAATTAAGCATTTTATTAGAAAAGTGGAAAATCTTTAATAAAACAAAATAATGAAAGACCAGCACAACATGCGTATTATTTTTGCTTTCCCAACTGAATTGTGGATTCTGTTTCTATAGCTGGGATCTTGCTTTGACCAATGTGGAGAAAATGATGATGTGCAAATTATGAGCTAACCAGCAAAGGAAGCCTGTTATTCTCCTATAATGCAGAGATCACATGGAAGAAAATTTAGCTTTCATCTCCTTTCTTTGACAATGATTGGCCCATGGAGATAGGCACAGGCATCCTTGGTTTTATACTAAGACTTAACCACACTCAAGCCCTTCAAGGAACCCAGAAGCATGGAGGGACAGAAAAAGATAGTAGTAGGTCAAGGCCTTGCCTAGAGCAGAGAGCTGTGAGCATCACTAAGCTACCGTGACCAGAAGTGGCTTCCTTTGATCAGTGTGTTACAGTCACACTGGACAAAGCTGCCCCTTTTGTTCTTTTGAGCTGTTGCCAAGAAAACCACTGTCCTATGGGCCATGCTGTGGCTTGATAAATACAATAATTGTAAAGGTTTTTTGAAATTAATACAAGGAATATTCTGTTCAGTCCTTTATATGTCCATGTAAATTATGATACACAGTTTTGGGATGAACTCAATTTTCTGGTATAAGATGTGAAAAAATGAGAAATAACTAATTTAGGATATCTTGGAGAAGTAGTTATTAAAGGTGCATTTGGCTGGTTTTAGTTAAGTTATTTCATTATTCTACAACTCTACTTCATCATTTGTTTGAAAAGAACATTAAGATTGATATTTTGAAGATTTTGAGTATATATTTCAATGTATACATACATATTTTGGTTGTCATTTATTGGTCTAATGATAGAGTTCAGTAAATTCCTTGAATTTCTTTGTCGGTACTTTACATCTTTTACTTACTAATGTGTAACTTAAAGTAAAAGAGTAAAAGTAAATTGATGCAAATATTATCCTAAATGTTTGACTGAAAAATATTGTAATGATTGACACAACCTTTATAACAAGTTCCTCATTTCAGAAACAACTTATAAAGTCAGTTTACTCACATTAATATTAATAGGGATTAAATCTGAAAATTAAATAAGTGAAAGTGATATCTCTCTGTATGGAAATCTATAAACTAAAACTATGCATACTGAATGAGTAGATTAATGCAAAATAAAGATACGCATTAATTTTATTTTAAAGTGGCTCCATATTCATAGTGATACAAAGGCTCTGACCTAGACTTTGGGTAAGGTGTTTTACCTATTTATTGCTGGCACATATACCAAACATATTTTTACATATAGGGCAAGTCAAATCTGGTAAAAAAAAGTACTTGCCAACATACTTAAGTAATTCAAATGTTGGAAGATTTTCTCACATCACAATAAACCCCTAATGCTGTCAACATGAAGAACTATAATATGCCACTCATAAGCTTGGTTTTTCCCCTGTAGTTATTAAAATTTTATATATAACTCTACTTATATGAAAAATACTCAGGTAATTCTGACACTATATGTAGTATATTTTAAATATTCTGAAATATTTTTAATTTTTAGTTGACTATTTAATGAATAATGCAATTTATTGAATATTGAGTGATGGAATTTATAGATGTGGTTACTATACATGAATCTTGCAGCCTCCTTGAACTACTAATAAACAAATATAGGATATATTAATAAAATTGAGGTAACTTTTGGTACAAGATGAATAACTAATTTAAGGACTGAAATATTTCAAATGTCATATTGTCAAGTAATAGCAATTAATATTAAAGGAAAATCACCTTTTGGAAGATATGTGTTAAAATTTGTTAAAAACAATTGAGGCAT
>PVHP010040069.1:0-16020 GCA_004024765.1 Zapus hudsonius | reverse complement strand
AGGGAATCTTGAAGGCTAGAGGGAGATTTGTCAGACAATGGAAGATAAGGAGATGAAGTTAGCTCATGAAGTCAGGATCAAAATTAATGTTGACGATTTCCCTTTTCTGAACACCTGAGTTCTCACCTGAAAAGTAAACGACACGGTGTAATCTCATCAAAGTGGGATTATTCGCATTAATGGTGTATAACTGCCTGAGTTTTTTAATGACACAGGCTCCTTGGGGCTGTCAAGCCCTGTGGAACAGGCCAACTGGGAAATTTCTTTCTCAGTTCCCCATTTCCATTACCTGATAGCAGGTCATCGGCCCTAGTGATGGTGCTTTCTAGACTAGCTCAAATATTCTGATTTTGACACCACCTCTAGAACACTTACAAGGTGGCATGATAATTTTCACTTTCTTCCTATGACCTTGCCAGCTATTTAGATGTAAAAGCACGTACTGGACAGTTGTATGCTAGGTACTGCACTGCGTTGGGAGGTGGCCATGGGGGAAGTGGGGCCAAGGATCCAACCATAAGTATAGTCATAGTATATCTGATGGGATCTAAAACTCATTTTTCAGTTTTGTTACAAAACTCTGCATGTATATTGGGTGGTGTGCATCTGTGTGTATGTGTTCATATGTGTGTACGGGTGCTCTGTGGATGCAGTGAGGGGTGCACATGTTAAGTGTGTGTGTAAGCCATGGGGTTCCTCATTTGTTCTCCTTATTCTTTGAGACAGGGTCTTTCACTGAACCTAGACCTTAACATTTTGTTAGACTAGCTGTCTTGTGAGCCCTAGGGATCCTCCTGTCTCCACCTCCACAGTGCTGGCATCACAGGTATGTGACACAGTGCTACATGGTTTCTGGGGATCTGAACTCAGGTCACCACACTTGTGTGGCAAACACTTTACCCAGTAAGCCGTCTCTCTATCCCTGCTTTTCTAGTTTTGACATATGGTAAATCTGAATATGGCACAATATGACATATGGAAACATGAATATGTGTAATGATCAGATTAAGGTGATGAGCATGTCCCTTAATTCAAATGTTTCTCACTACTTTGTGTAGGGGAAAATCCTTTCTGCTGAGCAATCTTGAAACATACAATTAATTTCTCTCAACTATTGTTGCCCTACTATGCTCTAGGCCATTGAAAGTTATTCCCTCTAACCAACTGTGCCTTGTACCCAACAACTATCATCCAAGGAAAGGATCAGGCTCAAACAAGAATCATATCCTCGCCCAGCGTGGTGGCGCACACCTTTAATCCCAGCACTCGTGAGGCAGAGGTAGAAGGATCGCCATGAGTTCAAGGCCACTCTGAGACTACAGAGTGAATTCCAGGGCAGCCTGGGCTAGAGTGAGACCCTACCTCAAAAAACAAACAAACAAAAAAAGAATCCTATCCTCCAGGCTGGGGGGGATTGGGGTTGGGAAAGAGATAGCAGCCAATGAAGTCAAAATGGGGTGACAAGCTAGTTCTGGAGGAAAAGTCTTTTTAAGGATTTTGAGAGTTGCCAAGAGGATACATACTATAACCATTATAGAGTCAAGAGAGGGATAACATTGGAATTCCACTTTGGGAAGTACTTATATTTAAGTATCTCCCTAACTTGAATTACACCATATTGTATGCTCTTTCCTTACTTAGAATCTTTAATTTGGTGCCTAAAACTTGCCTCCTGAGAGAAAAGCTGTTGAATGAAGGGAATACTTTTGTTATTTTTCAAGGAAAATTTATGGGACATTTTATCCAAACTATTTACACAAGTAGGAAAAATATATCAAGTGAACAATGAAAATAAGTTTGTGTACACAAAAGGAACAATTGAAAATACATGCATTCAGTTTACCCCTAAAGTTAAGATTTATTGTACTAACCAAAAAAAGAATATAAGCATGATGGTATTGGGGACCAGGGACTCATTCTTCAGAAAATACTTTCCTTTCCCTCCCCCAGCCTTTCCACAGACAATTTCTGGGGGGATCTTGCACTTAAACTATACATTCAAAGGGCAATGGGACTTGGGGACATCAACACATTATTTGGTCATTCAGTGTATTAAATTATGGATAATAAAGAAATATTTTTAAAAAAGAAGAATGAAGGAACATTATTGGAAAATGAAGACAATATAGAATGACTTTAAGAGTAAAGATTCCAGAACGTTGTTCCCATCCTTATTAGCTGCAGAACTTTGGGCAAATATTTTGACACCTCAGAGTTGTACCTTATGTATAGAGTGAAGGTACAATGACATCTGTCTCAGATTAAATAGGTTTGTATAAATCAAACACAAGGCAGTGCTGGATGTAGAGTAAGAGACAAATAGATGCTTCTTGTTATTACTATATTATTACTATAATATTATCTTGAAGTCAAGATAAAAACAGAAATCAGAAGATATGCCATTGAGCTTTCATAATTGTGTCCTCATTTTTGTCACAGATCTGTCATTAAATTCTACATTTTCACGTGTCTTTACATTTAAAATAAAAGGGGGGCAACAGCCAAGGAAAACACATTTAAGGAAAATAGACTTGTTATGTTAATGTATGAAAACACATAGAAATAGCACATGTTCCTAATATGTTAGAAGACAAGTTATAGAAAAGGCTAGCACTTCATCTCTCTTGCTTTGGAGAATATGAAACAAATGATTGGAATTTATTAAAACATATGCTCAAATGTAGGACCAAATAATGGTAAGTCCTTTACTAGGAACAAGGCTGACAAATGAATTGATAAGTAAGTCATTGCACGGCACCATGATGTTGGAACTTTACTCTTTTTAAATTTTATGATTTTGTTTATTTATTTCTAGGTTGTGTGCGTGCACGTGCCTCTGTGTGGAAACCAGAAACTGACCACAGGTGCCATTCTTCACCATTCTCCTCTTTATTTTACCAAGACAGGGTCTCTTACATGAGCCCAGAACTCACTGACACAGCTATTTAGCCAGCGTGTTCCGGGGACACTCTGGCTCTCTTGAGCCAGTGTTACAGGCAACTTCCATGCCCATATGGCATGGGTGCTGGGGACTTGTACTCTGGTCCTCATAATTGCATGGCACATACTATACCTGCTGATCTGTCATCAACCCCGGGAACTTTTCTTCTTACAATATATTTTCATGGAGTGTCATGAGGTGAACAATTTGTTACATGGAATGAAAAGAGATGTTATCTGAAAAGTGGTATAGATTTTTTTTTAAACTGAGGATGTCATTGTATGAACGTATTGCATCCTGGTCTCTCAGTGTTGTGTGATATCAGTCTGTGAAATCTTTAGCAATAGGGTCTCATCTTTTGCCTGAGGTAGGTATTCAAGGGCTGTGACAAAAGTTTGTCTTATTTTAGGGACCCTGTGGGTTACTCTGATCAACATCTCATTGTGGGAGGTAACTATTTACTGGGTCCACGAGCCAGAGGTCAGTGTCCTTTGTAACATAGGTAGGTTTCCACCCCACCCCACCAAGGCCCTATCTGCTTCTGGAACTTGTTGTACAGAAGATAGGATTCTATGGAGTCAGATTATTGTTAGTTTAGGTATGTGAACATCTCCCGCCTCTGTTGCTTTCACACCTGCCCCCATTTCCTTCTGTCCCCTTTGCCTTTCACCTGAATCACTAGTCATATTTACTTATAGTTTGCTTTAACCTGATTAGGGGCCACAGATAAGGGAGAATATGCAGCGATTGTCTCTCTGTTCTTGTGTGAGTTCACTGAGTATGATCTGTTCCAAGTCCATCCATTTTTCTTTAAATTTCATTATATCATTTTCCTAATTGCTGAGTAGAATTCCATGGTGTATATGTCCCACATTTTTGATATCCATTCTTCTAGCGATGGGCATTTAGGTTGGTTCCAATTCCTAGCTATTATGAATTGAACCTCCCAGAAGGGCAGCCTGGATAATGCAGGAAGGTGTTGCACGAGCTGCCAGAGGAACCAGACCAAGGATATCCTGAGAGAGCAGGAGGCATCTTCAAGTTACACTGACTGATGGCCTGAGAATGCAGAACACACTGCTGTATGGCACAGACAAGCAAGTCAAGAAGTGCCCATCTGTGCAATAGTGGTGCCCAACCTAGGTGGGTAATTAGCAGTGGCTAATTGGCTATGAGATCCGCTCAGAGGCAGGGAATCCCTAAGTGGTACAGTAACCCAAGACAACCTTGAATGGGGACCAAGAACCCCATCTCCCCAGGGAAGTCCTCACTAACCATAGGTCCTCAGAAAGGCTACACCCTCCACACACTCACCAACCTAGCAATATTTGTCTCAATTGACCAATAATAATCTCACTCTCTGCTGGAGACTCTGTTTGTATCTTTCAGAAGGCAATGTGAACCTGGGACAACTGAACTTCACCAAAGGGACCTGATGTGATGGGGGACACCCAAGCAGGATGCAATCCATGTAGAGCCATAACACAACCTCTAAGGAAGTGGGATGATGAGCAAAACATCCATTCCCACAGCAAGGCAGATAACCTAAGGAAGGACAACAGAGAGAGGCAACAAGGGTGCCCAAAATTGTCCAAAACACAAATTTAGAGACTTTTACAAACCTAATAACTATGGAAAATTTAAATTCACCCACTATGTCTCAGGGAAATTTGCGGAAGGGGGGCAGAAAGAGCTTAAGAGTCATGGGAGGGAGAATAACTAATGCATAAAAGGGAATGTCTTCATGGATTCAATGGCTTTATCTAGTAACCTATGATACTGAGCATACTGTTGTGTTAATATGTTTAATTTTAAGCCAATAAAAACATTTTAAAAATCCCCCCCCCAAAAAAAAGAGTCTCTGGGTTTCTGCTTTGGACTGTGTTGGATATCCTCGGTGCCTGTCTCCCTTACCCTTTCATAGGTTGTCTGATGGGCTGTGGAAGCAGCCCTTTTGCTCATCTTATTTCTTCCTTTATGGTTTCATTTGGGCCCAAGATGATGAGTTAGCAGTAGTTCATCTCCTGCCTGGGTGTCATCAGTCATCTTAGGTCTTGTTGATCTCCACCTTATTCTTGAGGTAGGGCCTCCCACTGAATGCAGAGCTGGCCAATTCGGCTAGTCCAAATAGCTAGCAAGTCTGGAGGATTCCGTTTCCGGCTTCCCAATACTTATATTACTGGCACCTGACACCATGCCCAGCATGGTGGTGGAGATCGACTGAGCCATCTCCCCACATCCTAAATATCATTTTGCTCTGATGAATACAAAGAACTGTGTGATTTTGCATTTTCCTAAATGACTGCATAACCAGCGTTTTCACATTTTACCAAAGCAGGCTAAGTCAGCCCTATGAACAGGCGTGATGACTCTCATCTTGATAGTACAGTGATAGAAGAGCGATGTCCTGTGGAACTCATGTTTAAGACAACTTTGAGGCTTGCACTGCTCTGGCTGGTGTCTGCATCCTCACTCAAGCAACTTGTCATGCTTCATGCAACTATTATTGATGACATTACCACAAAGACTTCTATGTTTCTCCAAACTCCTTCAGATTTCCTGGGATGAAAAAAATCCCTCCAGCTTTTATAAAGCTGTGGTAAGGATGATGACATTCACATGACTCCTTAGAAAGTCCTCAGAACCTCCCCAAGTGTCACCATGCTTGGGAAGTCACACAATCAGCCAATTGGAGGAAGCCAAAGGGCTTATTTACTTTTTAAAATGTTATATTATTTTTATGATTTTTTTTTTTGCTATTCAGCTGAAAGTCTTCAATGTTGCTGACTCTGAAAGAAAGCAAAAGAGATCTCTGTACCACCTTATGCTTGAATAGGGCAACCCTGTTGTGAACCAGAAGACAGTCCAGTATGGGCTCAACTCCTGGAGCTACCATGTATGAAATGTTTCCAGATGTCCTAAAAATGGATGCTTTTCTAAAATAAATTTACACCAGTCGTTACATTTGGTCTCAACATTTATGTTTTATTTTCTGTAATGGTCGTTTCTTTATTGAGCAATTTCCATTTCTCCAGGATGCATTCTGCTTACCTCTAAAGGTGTGATCTCTCAGGATTCTATCTCCTGGATGGGTTCTCTTTAACGAGCTAAAACAGACATAACTAGGGCACTGTTTCAGGCTGAGATGATGAATGTGAAATGGAGGAATATTGAAAAGCACTCAAAAGTTAGTTTGGTAAAAGACAGTGCCATATAATAAAAGCAAATGCACAGATAAGAATTTTAAAAGAAATCCTAGTGTGAAGATAAAAGGGCATGAAAGATAATAAATGTTGAAATAATGCACCACCTAATGGTATCCTGTCAGGAGAGAAAGATAATATGATAACTTACAGAGCATCCCTGAGTCTCTATAGATACTTGACGTATAGTTTGCAGAGAAACAATCCTTTGTTTCATCTGGCTCATATTAAAAACAGGAAAAACAAAACCAGCATCCCCCCTCGCACAGATGGTGAAAAAAAATTCCATGCAATTTTTAACTGTCTGAAATTCTTTAAAGCAATATAAGACAGAAAGAATTATTAAATCACTTTTCCATTTCATATAATGAAAAACTGCACAACCACAGTGGGTTTGGGTCCATCAATTTTGGAGCAAGAGGGACCTCTGATTGGTCCTGCAGGCAATCAATCACCAGGCAGTCCTGGGGCCTTATTTCCAAAGCCATCTTAATGGAGGAAAAAAAGAACTAAGAAAATTGTAGAACCATTAGCATTTGTGTAACTGCAGTTTTGAAATTCATGTAGTATATAATTTACACAGCTGACACGCATCTGGTTAGAGGGTGGGTATGTTCATATTCACTTGCTCATGTGTTTTCTTCTTTTATTTGTGGTTTATTCACTCATTGGAAAAATACAGTAGGAATTATGGGTCCTAAGATGCGTAAGATTCAGTCCTTCCTTTGAGCTCAAGGTCCACTGAGACAGACAGACAAGCAAGTCAATGATTATATTAAATGATCATATATCTCAAGAAGTCTGAAGTTATTACTTCAAAGATTGCTGACATGACTCTAGCCATTTTCAGGTACTCAGGGGCCAAATTCTGTAAGCAGGGTAACTGGGATTTGTCTTACCTCTTCTATTTATGTAAAATTTGAGGTATTGATTAGGATCTCTTTTTTACTTATCTCTGGATATGGTCTTTCCTATGTTCTAAAGGACATTTGATGAGTCATTTCATTTTATTTCACAGCCACTCCATGTTATATTGTTTCATCACAGTTCCTGAGCAGCTGAGATAAACAATTGTGGGCCAGAACCTCCAAAACCACAAGCTAAAATAAATCAACCAGGCTGCCTTCCTTCCCTCCTTCTTCCTTCCTTCTTTCCTTCCTACCTTCCTTCCTTTCTTCCTTCCTATTTTTTCCTTCTTTGCTTCCTATAGTTGTTTTCGTATGTGTACGTGTGGTATTTGGCATGTGTGTGTTTGTGTGCTGTGGGTGCACACGCGTGTGTGTTGACACCTGCATCCCTGCGCACATAGTCCAGAGCCTGAAGCATCAGGTGTTCTCCCAGATCACTGTTTGGTCTTAGTCCCCTGTGACAGAGTCTCTCACTAAATATGGAGCTCCCCATTGTTTGGTTAGACTGGCTGAGCAGGGAGCCCCAGCAGTTCCAATCCTTCTGTCCCCACACCTCACTGTGCTGGGGTTCCAGGTATGTGGAACCACGTCTGACTTTTTATATGGGCTCTGAGGATTGATTTCAGGACCTCCTGCTTACACCTGCTGAGCTATCTCCTCAGCTCTACCTTCTTTCTTTATAAGCTTGCTATCCAAGAGTGGTGTAGTAATGAAACGCTGACTAACACATCACAAAACTACCTGTGTCCCTGATTGAATGGTTGGCACATAATTGAGGGAGATACTTACAGATTATCTTCCTTGTGACTAGAGAGGGAGTGGATGTGAATTCAGCCAGAGATGGTGTAATGAGGTTAAATTAAGGAAAGCCTACACGGGTTCTGGGGTCAAACTTGCAAGGCAAGGACTTCCCCAACTAAGCTATTTCCCCAGTAAAGTTCTGCACATATTTAATAAGCAATCATGGGTAGATATGGGTCAAGTCTGGGGGTAGAAGACAGCTGATAGTGAAGCCTGTAGCCTGGGCTGGGTATGGAGGAAAGAAGGAAGATGGAGAGAGGAGAAACCCCCAGGGGCTGCTCAGAAGATACAAGGGAGGAAGCTGATTTTGGACCTTCTGTAGGGACTAGCCCTCAGCCTGTCTCTTGGGCTCTCCAGCAACAACTGGCTTCCCTCAGGGACACTTTGCACCCAGTCTGGGCCGCCTAGCCTGAGGCTCAGGACACTTGCCACATGGAGCTCAGAGCGACATAAAATCAAGAATCAGATGGATTTTTCAAAAAGTTTTAATTTGCATTTTCCTGATGACTAAGGATTTTGAATATTCAAAAAATATTTGTTTAACATTTGTGTTTTTTCTTTTGAGAATTGTCTTCATTTCATTAGCCTTATATCCTGTGACAGAGATATTTATGCATCCGTGTTCATTTTTAGCTCAATTCACAATAGCCAGGAAAGGAAATCAACACTGATGAATGGGTAATGAAAACACGGTACATACACAGTATGGAATTTTAGTCAGCTGTAAAGAAAATGCCAATTAAGAAATTTATAGGAAAATGGATGAAACTGGAAAATATTCTGTTACATAATTCAGGCTCAGAAACACAAAAATTATGTTCTCTCATATCTGAACTCGGAATGTTTGTGTGGATGTAAATATGGGGACATGGAAATGTTTATAGGCTATGAAATTAGATAGGAGATCACGAGAGGGGAAAGAGAGGTACTGAGAAGGGGGGGCAAAGGACATGTGACACTTGAGTGACTAGTGGGGAGGGGAGGTTACCAGAGGGAGGAGATAGAAGAGGGAGGAGGGGATGGAAACAACCCAAATTTTGTTTGGAATACATCACGATCAAATCTGGTTTTCTGTCTGCAAACAAAAAGAATTTCATGAAAGAGTTAAGGCTGTACAGGAGCTAGCTGGGGTAGCCCTACATCTGGTGACTGTTTGGTGGTAAGGCTCTGCTCTCCTATTGTTCTGGGGTGCTGAGGAGACACTAATCCACACAGTCACGTGGGGCAGACTTCACACCTGCCTGCAGCCCACCAGAGAGATGGCTTCCCCAAGACCCAGGTAGCAGCGGGATCTTCCTGTCTTTGCCCTCAGACAAAGCTAATCACCGCAAGGAGGGGATTTCACGGCTCTTTGAATTGAGTTGCATGTTTTTCCTGGGTTATTTTTTTTCTTAGTTTCTTAATATAACATGCATTTGCTACTGAGTCGATATTGATCCGGTTGCAGTCAGCATTTGTGGAGGAAGATGGCGAAAAACAATCAGCACGCTAATCAGTGGCTGGTTTCTGGGATGAAGGTGGAGAGGGTGGTGTGGCTGCTGTCAGCTCGGGCCGTGTCCATACCGCAGACATTTCTATCAACATCCTGTAATTACAAGTTTCATTTCAGGCCTTTATAAATAGAGGAATTTTCCCAAGTGACATTACTTTCTGGACAGCCATGAATAAGACCATAATGTATACCCACTTCCTGTGAAGCAGAAGGTAAAAGCTTACCTCCCTCATGGTTTTTTTTTTCTTTGCTTTTTCTTATGTTCATTTCCATGCATATGTACTTATGACGTACATATTTGCTTGGCCGTGTGCATATGTATGCATGAGCTGGTAGAGAGGCCAGAAGCTCACTTTTGGTGTCTTCTATTGCTCTCCAACTCATTTTCTTTCTATTTCAAATTTAAATTTTTATTGGGAAGTTTAAAATATGAACTCACTGTAAATTGGTCCCCTCTTTCCTACCCCCATTTCACTGAGGGCCCTCCTCAGTGGGAGAACAGGTAACACTGTGGGGTCTTGAACTTGTCAGTTCCTGTGTGTGTGAAGGGGGTGATGCCTTGGAGGGGCAGTGTGCCTCCTCACCCTGTGGCTCTTACATTCTTGTCCCAGCCCTTCTCATCTTCAGTCTTTGAGGGCATGTTTAGTGTTGGACTCTCCGCTGCCTGATTTTATGCGTTGATAAGTTCTGAGTCTCCTCAGTGTCTATCAGTATCTTTCTCTAGAAGGAGGTTCTCTGGCTACTAGTTAAAGCAGCCCTCATCCGTAGTCTGCCACTTTCTCTGGTACAAGGCCATTGGCAATCTGGGTAAGAACAACGAAAGTACTTCCTTGGTAGAACCAAATTTGTTTCCTAACTTTCAACTATGAGCTATATATAATATGCTTAATTATTTCTTTAAATACTTGTAGACACAAATATTTGTGTGCTTCCTATCTGCACTTGGGCTCTCGGATCTTAGAGCATTAAGAGAAGTTTTTAAACATTAACTAGTATATCCACTCCCTTCTCATTCCTGACTACAGTCTAATGCTTAAATTGCTATTTTCTTGTCTTATCCAACACTAATCCAGTCTGTGCCTTCAAGAAGTGTTAAGGAACTCACTAGCAAATATTGTTTCTTCAAAAATTTTGATTTGATTTAGACCAGCCTCTAAATAGACTGATCTTCCCTTAGAATTCATTAGAATGACAGAGATGGATGCCTGGTGATCTGGAAGTCATTTCTAGAATGTTTGGTAATGATGCTTTTATGCCAGATTGAAAACTTGAAAAGTCCACAGAGGAAGATGTCTAATGCATGAATGAATCTTGAAGTATATAAGAAGTCGCATGAGGGCTGGAGAGATGGCTCAGCGGTTAAGGCACTTGCCTACAGTGCCTAAGGTCCCGGGTTCAATTCCCCAGTATCCACATATGCCAGACCCACAAGGTTGTGGCCTTGGTGCTCTCTCTCTCTCTCTCTCTCTCTCTCTCTCTCTCACACACACATCTCTCTCTGCTTGAAAATGAATAAATAAAATATTTATAAAAGAAGTCGCATGAACCCATCCATCAGGCCTTTCAGTGAATATTAATTTCCTAATTCCAGTTTGGTCCTTATGAGATTCATTCTCTTTCTCTCCTCTCTTCCTCACCCCTTTTTTTCTCTTCTCCCACCCTCTCTGGCAGGGGCTCACTCTGTCGCCCAGGCTGGCTCAAACTGGAGATATTTATGTCTTGGTCTCTCAAGTGTGCTCTTCAATTCTTGTCCTCTGATGTTGAGGTCTGCCCAAATCCTTTCAAACCCTCCATCATCTTCTGTTGACTTAGTTGGAACTGCTCTGTTTTAGCTACCACTTCCTGTGTCTGAGTATGAGATGCCTCCCAAGACTGGATGGAGCAGGGCTTTGCAACATGGGGAGGAGGCTCTCAATAAGCTTTCTCAATTTGTTTTATTTGTTGTGTTTTTGGAGACAGGGTCTCACATTGTAGTACAGGCTGTTCTTTTTGAGATATGGTCTTATATAGGCCAAGATATTCCGAAATGCACTGTGCAGTGGAGGGTGACCTTGAACTTCTTATCCTTCTACTTCCATCTCCTCAATGCTAGGATTACACCAGGACATCCAGTTTGTTCAATGCTGCTGATGGAAGCCAGGACTTCCTGCATGAGAGACAAGCACTCACTGTGACTCAAGCACTGAGTCTCATGCCAAGTCCCTTGCCTGCCTTCTTAGCTGGGGATTTCTCTCCAGCTCTTTACAGAAATATATCTCTTCAGGAAGCAGGTGTATAAACCAGGTGCCTGTCTCTGAGGGTCCTACACCTTCACACTTTCTACAGAAAGCATTTGGCCTTTTGGTTACTTCTGAATGTACTCTAGAAATACGTGGATGAAGAAAGACTATTGTGACAGAAGTAGCTCAGAGTATAGGCTATACAGGACATCTGCTTAAATGAACCTGGCTCAATGCTGACACCCTAGGCTAGAGTTGTGCCAATAGAATTCTTTCCACAGTGTTATCCCCATTTTCAGAGAAGAGGAGCCTCTATAGTTGAAGAATGCTACACTGGGGAGGTAGGCTAGTTGAGAAAGTGCATGCCATTGAGAACCTGAGTTTGGAGCCCCAGAACCCATAGAGATCACTAGGTGATGTAACCCCAAGATCAGGGAGGCAGGAGTAGAGAATTCCTGGGGTACATCGTTGGCTATTCCAAGAGAAATCTGTGTCTCAAACACTAAAAGTGGAGGAAGATGAAGGAAGACACCTGACATCAACTTCTGGTCTCCACATGTACATGTTCATGTAGTCTCATATACACATACACACACATATGAAAAAAAGTATGTATCACATGAAAAAGAAAGAATACTGAATAGGACTGTGCACACATAATTCACCAAAAGAGAAGCAATAAGTCTCATGCATTTTTATTTTTAGTAATATATAGTAGTATTTACTCATGTACTGTTGATGAAGTTGTTTAGATTTATGGACCAATTTAGATGATTTTTATACTTTTCCTTTAGATAATGGCAAGTTGTATGCCTATGTTCTGATCTGCCTTGTATTTAGAAGGTCTCAAAATGGTTTAAAATATAGCATTCCTCCAAAGATACATAGAGGTTAAGAAGTAGAAGGTAAATCATAAGGATATAAAGTATTTAGGGCAAAAAATAGTTGTGGGGGCTGGGCCGATGGCTCAGTCGATACTATGCTTGCTATGCAAGTGTGAGGACTGAGTTCAGATGACAAGCACCCAAGTCAACACAGGACATGGTGGACCACATGTAATTTCAGTCATCCAGAAGCAAAGATGAAGATCCCTAGGGCAAGTTGAATCAGTGAGCTCCGGGTTCAGGAAGAGACCCTGTCTCAATAAATAAGGTGGAAAGTGTCTGTAGAACTGTGGTCCCCACATACAGATGAACATATGTGCACACAAACACACACACACACACACACCACATATGCACATGTAAAAATGGTAGTGAAGGTGATGGTGATGGGGGGCATTGAGGAGAGTGGAAAGGGAGGGGTAGAAGCATTGTTGGTTGCAGCTGAAAGGAGGTAGAGGAGGTCACGGTGGGAGACATGGCCATGATAGAAAGGACAGTTCTAAGTCAGACAACCACAACAAGGGAAGGGAGCAAAAGGGTCAGAAAAATTATGCTCCAGTCAGAGATAAAGGCGGGATTCTTATAAACACAATGAGGGGAAGTGGAGGCAGGAGGATACCCTGGAGAGCTCTCACCGGCTAGCTTGTCTAGATGAAGCAGTGAGCTGTAGGCTCAGCAAGAAATTCTGTCTCAATATGGAAGAGGGAGATCAGTAGAGAAGGACACCCCAGCATTGATGTGGCCTCCTCATACACCCCACACATGTGTTTGGTCACACAAACAACCATGCATGCACAAACATAAATAAATAAATAAATAAATAAATAAATAAATAAATAAATAAATAAATAAATAAATAAATGGTGCTTTCCTCCTATTGTGGAAGCGAATTTGCTTCTTACAGGGTTCGGAGGAACTGAGTGATGAGGAGCACATGGAAATGTGGTTGCACTTAGCGGGCTACTGGAGTGATAGATTTTTTTTTCTTTGCCATTGTTTATAGGAATGTCAATACTGAGGATATTTTAGCATTAAAAAGGCTTAAGATTGTAAAATAGCTAGTAAAATTTTTATGTGGTAACAATGCCACTTGTAGAACTTATACTGTAACCTCAAACCTAAGCTTTTCAGGAGAAATCGATGTAGTAGAGCTCCAGTAGAAGATTCCAGAAGCAAGCTTATGCAGCATTTTGTGTTTGTGTAATGTGCTTACATGTATCTGTGTTTGAGTGTGTGTGTGTGTTGTGCATAAGAGTATGGACAGAAAATAACCTCATGTGTCTTCCTCAAGAACACTGTCAACCTCCTTTGAGACAGAGCTTCTTATTGGCCTAGAGCTCACCAATTAGGGGAGACAACGTCACCAGCAAGCCTCAGGGACCCTTCTAGCTCTGCTTTCTCAGTGCTGGGATTGCATGCACTGCCTCACTTAGCATTTTTACATGGATTCTGAGGATTAAACTCAGGTCCTCGTGCTTGTGAAGCAAGCCCTTTACCATCTGACCTATCTTCCATACAGAGCTTTTGTTCAGAACTGATTAAGTACTTGGTAGATCAGCAATATGAGGATGGATAGTGAGGGAAGCCAGAGTTGACATAACAGTAAGGTGAACAGCGACTGATCAATTCTTACATTGGCTAAAGTATTAGGTGTCAATTTAGAGTGAGTTTGGAGGTTCTAGCAGGGGAGCGCAGCAACTCATACCCTTGACTGAAGACCTCCTCTATTGGGGAAGGTCATCCTCTTCGACCAAGCATGCAGCTTTGGGAGGGGCACACATGGAGTGGTGAGGGAGGAAGGGGACACCTGCCTAGCCAGTCAGATCAGCCAAATCAACCCTGGTGATCAATGGGGTGACAGATGTTGCAGCCAGATCGCCCTCACATCCAAGGTGTCAATTTAGAGTGACTATAGTCATATAGCTTATAGCACTTACCATCCCAGTAAGAGTTAGAAGATCATATGTCAACATTGAATGTCAGGTAGCTTCTATTCCTACTGTGATTGGATCCCAGCCACAACAACATCTGACCAATGACTGTGCCACTGACTTGTACTCAGATTTTAATTAAAGCAGATCATGATGGTGTACAGGCAAGTGTATTTCTACAAATGTTTCCATTTGCAAAGGTTCCGTGCTCAAGTTTAGAGAATGCTTAATTCAGAATGTGCAAAGCAATGAAATGAATTTTATAATGACTTTTATTGACCTCAAAAATTGTAAGTTAACAGCACTTGAGTTCATTTAAAAGCAATTTTATTGAGTTAATGGTGAGTATAAAGAATTAAATCAATAGAAACACCACTTGCCATTAGGTTCAAAAACAGTGAAAACATTTTATTAACTGTGTTGTTTTAAATTCAACAATATATGTTCCCCTCTGTTGTTTTATCCTCTGCATAACAACCTGAAGCCAGTTTGCTGAGCTTTTTACTTTTACGCTCTTTAATGTGGGCTTTGAAAATTGTGAACATGATGCCAAATGTGGTGGTGGCTCATGTCTGTACTTCCAGAACTCAGGAAGTTGAAGTAGGAGGACTGCCACTCTGAGTTTTGGAGCAGAACATAGCACTGAAAGAAGAGAACAAGTATGTGTACGGAGATTTGTATATAATCTAAATTATGAGCAGAGCTGAGCTGAAGTACAACCTTTATCTAAGTACTTCTGCACTGGAGAGCAGGGATAGCTCTGTGTACTGTAGGTGTTAGAGTCTAAGAGACATGGAGTATAATTTTTCTACCCAGTGAGGAGAGCCCACAGTAGCAATGGCTTCCGGTACCCTTTGTTAGCCTATTTTGATAGTGAAGGTGAACCTCCCAGATGATAACTCTTAGATCAAATAGGAAGTTTCTAGAGTCCAAAGTGCTTGAGTGACAGCAATGTTAAATGGTATAGCCTGATCCCACACTCTGGAATTCATTGATTCGTTCTACTGGTCTTTCACCAAATCAGCTGCTTGATCAGGTGCTGAGTATACAATAATAAACCAAGATGTGGGCTGAAGCTAGGTTAAGAGACAGTAAATGAGCAAATTTCCAAACAAGGTATCATTGAAGAACACGAGAAGCACTGTCACTGTCATCATTTAGGGTCATAGGAGAATAATGGCACCGGGGCACCGGGGAGGCAGAGACATGAGAGACATCCCCAGGGCTGCTGACCAGCCAGCTTCTAGTCTACTTGGATAATACCAGGCCAGTAAGAGATCCTATTTCAATAAGAGAACACACAAGGTTGTTTCTTGGCCTCCAACGCATGCTCACCATCACACACAAACACGCACACACATAAAAGAATAATGAAGAAACTGAGGTGGGCGATGGAGAGTCAGAGTCATGGGGAGGGAGAACTGATGCTGAAGGGAGCTAACGGGAGGTCTGGAAGAGCAAGAGCAGTAGGGCCAGCTTAATGGCATGCATGTGACCTTGTGCCCGTCTTGAACCTTCACAAGGAAGGGACCAAATCCCTCTCTCTGCTGCTTCCTCACTCCTCTGAGGGGCTCAGTGTTATTTCTCATTTTGCTCAGCCAATGAGATTAATGCCCAAGTGAAACTATCTTTCCAGCTTGG
>PVHP010040068.1:0-16034 GCA_004024765.1 Zapus hudsonius | reverse complement strand
TCTGTGATCTGGTGAAAGTAAAAGTGTGGGTGTGGATGAGGTCATGAGGGAATGTCACCATGGGACCCAGGGAACACAGCTGACCACTGGCCCTTTTTTGAGGAATTTGTGCCTCTTGTGTAGGGGCCAACTGGCACATCTAGTCATTTAGTCCATGCATTATTAAGTCAGGAATCCATCATTTCTAGTATTATAGAGGTTTAATTTTTTTCAACCCAGGCAAATTTGTGATTAAAAAACTATTAGGGATAGGTTTGGAGTAAATATATCTTTGCATTGACAGAATTACAAGAAGCTCATGTAGTTATGGGCTGTTGCAATTTGAATATTGCTAAGCCAGGTGTCATGGTTTGATACAGGTGTCCCCCACAAACAAATGAATGTGTTCTGATAGATCGATCCTCAGCTGATGGCAGTTTGGGTTTTACAACCTCGATGAAGCTGTGTAGTTGGGGGTGGGCTTATGGGGGTTATAAACCAGCTTCTCCTTGCCAGTATTTGGCACACCTTCCTGCCGCTGTTTGCAGTGCTGTGGCAGAGGTGATGTCCAGCCCTCTGCTCATGCCATCGTTTTCCCTGCCAGAATGGAGTCTCCCCTCGAGTCTGTAAGCCAAATAAACCCATTCCTCTACAAGCCACTTTTGTTTGGGTTCTTTTGGCACAGCAACTAGAAAGCTGACCCCAACACCAGGGATAAATTAATGAACTCAGGGTATTGTTTCATTATTTTAATAATTATTAAATATTATAAATCAGTTTAAGGCAAGAAATCTATATATCGATGCAAATTAGTGTTTTAAATGTATTATTAATTAAAAACAAACCAACACTTAAATCGTAAAGCTTTCCAAGGTGCAGCTTTGCAGATTCTCTGGTCATAGCCCCTAAGCTAGAGTGTGAGTGATATGAATTAGGGAAGTTCAGTTATGGTTGAAGGGCTGAGTTGTGTCCCCTTCCCCCAAATTCATATGCTGAAATCCAAACCCCAAGTATCTCAGAATATTATTTTATTTAAAGATAAGGTCGATACAGTGGTGATGAAATAGAAATGAGGATATACTCCTATAGGACTATCTATCATTCCCATGAAGGGAATAAGCAGGAACTTGTGAAGAAAGAAAACTATAAGAAGAGTCAGAGAGAGGGTAGCCGTCTGACCCGAGGGCGAGGTGTCGGGAGAGGTCCATCTTGCTGGTACTTTGATGAAGGACTTTTGCCTCTAGAAATATGGGAAAGATAATTTCTTTGGCATAAGCCATCCAGTCTTTAGGTACATTCTGTGGCAAACTTAACAAGCCAAAATACTATAGAATTAGGACTTTACCTTCCTGGAATGTGAAAGGGGGGCAGAGGGGGATTTCTATATTAAGAAGTGTCAACCAAATATTGTTTAAAATCTGGCAGACTAGGCTCTTAAAAAGGTTAAGCTGAGATACCAGTTCTGTGATTTCCTATGTTGGATCATTAGCAGCAGGGTTCTTGGTCAACTAAATTAATTCTGATTATTTAAACAGGGGGCAGAGACCATATTAATATTTAATTGCAAAATACCTTGCATAGACTGAAACAATAAAAGTAATTTAAAAGACTTGGGCTTTTCTTGTGTGATTTTTATGACCATACCATGTCTATGGTGACAGGCGAGGCGATTTAGAAATAATGAACATATAAAATGCAAGCCAGCCACTTTTATCCTTTCACAAGAACTTGTAAAGATGCCTGAAAAGCACACAAAAAATGTTCCTTTTAATGTTTTTAAGAGCATAGCTTAAGGTTGTTTTCAAAGTTTCAAGATCCAAATGCAAAAGACTTCACTTCTTTACAAGTGGTTTGATCCCGCGGGTAGTGTGGTCATAAACCAGATGAACCTCTCGGGGGGCAGCAAGAATCAATGCCAATTTAAAAAAAATTTTTCTTTTTGCGTTGAAAGAACCATAAAGGAAAAACAGATCATACTTTGTGGGTTGATAAATAGTTCAGCACACACAGCCAAAAGAATGAACCTTGTACATTTTGTACAGCTAACTTTTTCTTTTTCCTTGAAGGCAGGAATGAGGGAGAGAAGTTGTGGTTTTTGATACTTTTCTGTGATGACCCCTCACTCAGTGCCCATCCCATGGAAAAGAGGAAAGCTAGAATTTAAAATGTAACATTAAAAGAAAAAGGTTAAAAAATGATAAAAATTTAGCAATGGAGTTCGATTTTTTTTTTAGTGGTAAATTAGCTTTATTGACTGATGAAAAACTAAAGTGATAAGAAGTTTGGACAGTAAACAATAATCAAATTCTGCTGGAATTCTATTTAACTTTAAGCCAAAAGAACATAAAGTTATAGACTATTAGTGAGCTAGTTGCTTTTAGTTCCTTCAGTGATAACTGCATAGTTTAGCAGTTATACAGAATTAAATATACACATTTTTGCAAAACCCTGAAAGTTTTAACTTTTGTGTTGACTTCACAGGCTATCCAATCACCTATTCTGGTCAGATTCAGAGTTTCTTTTCTTCCAATTTCCTTTCAAAAATAAAAAAAAAACTGAAAGTGGTTTCAGAAATTATTGGAGACAAAACTTTGGTGGCCCTGTTTAAATGACATGTGAAAGAAAAGCTCAACTGGAAACAAAAGCTACAAAGAAAGCTTGCTTTGTTTGGGATGCTTTACTCTCTCTTGATAGATGATTGTGGGAAAGACTGATTTGTGAAAGTGCTCTCTCTGATAGGGAATGAGGAACACAGCGAAGAACCATTTGTCTATCCTAAAAGTGAACCGAATGTATGCGAACGCCCTGCTGTCACTATGTGTGCTCTGATGAGTGTACACTCATTTATACACAGCCTCCTTCTTTTCTTTGCTGTGTGAGACATTCATTAATAGCTGGACACACTCTGTACTTCTTACAGACGTGGTCTTTGGGACCCTGAGGAAAGACCAGCACAGAGATATTCTCCTCCTCCTATCCCTAAGGGTTGTCTGTTCTAGATTGGGGTAAATGAATTAAAAAAAAAATAAAACTTTCTCACATAAGTGAAAACACTATTTCCTTACACATCAAAGCCCATTTGAATTGGGTCACTTAGTAATTTATTTTATCAAAGAGATTTTAATTTTTTCCAGATAGTAAAAATTTCCAGATTATTCCAAATTTTATGGGCCAAATTCTGCCCTCAATTATGCACACGCAACTAATTGCACACATACAACTGAGGGCAGAATTTGGCTTTTGGAACTGAAAGGCTCTGGAGTTCGTATTTTGTTTTTTAAACAACAGACTTTTATCTATAAATTTAAAAAGATTCAATTATTGCCATGCTTTTTCAAGGCTGTTGGCAAGTTGTGACTTAATCAGCCTGCCACGCCCTAGTGGAATCACTCCATATTATCTTTGCTCACAAGAAGAAAACAGTGATACAGATGGCTCGATTGATTGCTTGAAGCCATTAGAAGCAAGACAGTGGTGGATGAGCCCTAATCTAGTAGTGTTCTACAGCTGCCTGCTGTGATAATAGCTGGAGAGTAAGCCTCAACATTAGAGGATTTGTGCCACACATTGGTATAGTCTTGATTCTTGACTCTTTTTATTCAAATGACCAACCGTAATAGTTTCCTGAATGTAAAGATAATATTGGGGATAATTTAAGAAATACAGAAAAGCATAGCAAATAAGATCATGTGTCACATTCCCACTACTATGAAGGGACCATTAATATTTTTCTGAGCATTCTCTTTTACCCTAATTTTGTATTGAAATAATGTCGACAGTGTTATCGTAGCAACCTCTTTTCAAGGAAATGGCAGAAATCTGCTTGGGTTGAGGAATTTCAATAACTTTTGTTTGAGTCCTACATAGTAGCAATCCTCTCTGTGATGGACACTTAAAGTGTTTTCACTTATGTTTGCATATATTATTAATATATAATGTATGTATATAATATATTGCATATATTATGTTAGGAGAAAAAATATGACTCATTGTTGTA
This sequence comes from Zapus hudsonius, assembly GCA_004024765.1. NCBI lineage: Eukaryota > Metazoa > Chordata > Mammalia > Rodentia > Dipodidae > Zapus > Zapus hudsonius. Next base: position 12,058 of record PVHP010040068.1, on the reverse strand, counting down.
ACTCTACAACTAAGAATAGCTGTTTTTTTTTTCAATTAACTGGAGCTGGCTTTTTTAGCTTCTTAGTAATCTCAGATTTCTACTTGGACAGTTTATTCTTAAAAATCTATAATTTAGAGTTGCACACAGAAAAATGACGTGAAATTTGAAAATGCCAAGATAATTAAGTATTGTAAATATTGTGGGGAAGTGTAACTCAGATTTTTTGACTGTTTTTTTGAGACAGACTTCTACTATGCTGACCTCAAACTCACAATGATCTTCCCGCCTCAGCCTCTAGAGCGTTAGGATTGCACACAAGTACCACCATGCCCAGCAGAAAATTCTTAAATGTGTGTTTTTAAAATAACTTCCTATTACCCTACTTCTGTATGGTAATCTGGCATAGATATCACAAATTGATTTAAACTTTGATTTTTTTTCTTTGTAATTCTTGGGAGAAGAAAGTAAGTAGTGGAATGGGACCCTTGGAATCTTTCCTCTGGGAAATCAGTTCTTTAGACATTAGAGTTGGGCTGGAGATATGGCTTAGTATCAAAGGCACTTGCTTGCAAAGCCTGCTATCCTGGGTTTGGTTGTCCAGTACCCATGTAAAGCCACAAACACAAAGTGGTATATTCATCTGGCATTCATTTGTAGTGGCAAGAGGCTCTGGTGTGTCAATTCTCTCCCTCCTCTCCTATCTCTTGCAAATAATATAATTGAAAAAAATATATTAGGGTTGATATTTACATGATAACAAATTGATGTATAGAAGGGAACTCCATAGAGGCTCTATGCATGACCATTTTATTTATTTGGACCTCTGTCCTTCAATCCCCAAGGCAATAGTCATTGTGCTCACAAGAATGCAGATCTTTCCATGCCTAGTGCCTTCCATCATGCTGCTCCAGCGATAGTTCCTTCTCTTCCTCAGTGTCTACTGAATTGTCCCAAGGAACACATTCCAGTTTAATTTCCCATTATCTTCAAATATCTTTCTTGCCTGGTTTTCCACAGCATCTTCAGCTCCATTTCTTGGCTCTTCTTTGAAGCAACAGAATTACCTCTTCTCCCCTAATTCTTTTCTCTTTCTCCTTAAGCCATTCTCTTCCTCTCAGCAGTCCAGAAACAAAACCAAAGCAAAACAGACAAATCAATGAATAAACAAATCCTCATGTGCTAACAAACCTCTAGTGATCATTCTCGCTTTGATTTCTCTGACCTGTCTACATCTTTGGCACATCTGATCTTATTCTTTCTTTCTCTCTCTTTTTTTCTTTCTTCTTTCTTTCTTTTTGGTTTTTTGAGGTAAGGTCTTGCTTTAGCCCAGACTCACCTGGAATTCACTATGTAGTCTCACTACCTCTGCCTCCCCAGTGCTAGTGCTGGGATTAAAGTTTGCATCACCATGCCCAACGTCCCTCTCTTTCTTAAACTTCCTTTTCTTGGTTTCCAGAATTTACACACTCTAGTTTTATTTCTGTCTTGCTGGTTGTACCTTCTCAGATTTTGGGGAGAGTTCTTTTTTTTCTGATTTCTTAATCCTTTCTTTACACTCACAGCCTTAAATATCACCTATTTGCTAATTACTCCCATATTCCCGTCTCCAGGAACACCTATCTTTAAGATTTAGCATTCATTCATTCATTCATCCAGCTATGACCCACACTGAAAATCATTTTCCAAATTTTATATTATCTTTCAGAAAATCCTTTGAGCTCTTTAAATGAAATCTGCACTGAATACCTCACTGACTTCTGCAACTTCTTGCTCCCATCTCTGATTTAATCTAATTTTAGACATATGACTTAAAAATGAGTAGATAAACAAATCAAGAAGATTCAGAGCGGAAGGAAGACCATTAAAACAAGAGGAAGCAGTCAGTATAAACTGTAGTTCTTCCTTTCTAAGTTCTCCTGCTCCCCAAAATATGTTGGGGTCTGGGACTGTAGCTCAGTTGGTAGTAAGTGTGAAGCTCTAGGGTTCATCTTCAGCACCACGGAAACAGGGAATGGGTGTGTATACCTGTGTCAGCTCCACATTGCTGGGGTGAACTTCCAAACAGACAGTTTATAGGAAGAAGGGCTTTATTTTAGCTTATAAATCCAGGGAAATTTCCATCCATGGAGGAAGAAGCTGGCTCCCTTTTAAAAATTCCAAGCCCTGGTGAAAAACAAAACTAAATAGGCAGCAAACAAACACCCACAACAGCAAATGCACACCACCAGGACTCAGACAGCTCTGTAAGCCTTTTGGCTGGAATCAGATCCACCCTCAGTGACATGTCCTCTCCAGCAGGAAGTTTAACCTTAATCAAAAAATACCTGAGGCTATGGAGGATGTATATTCACATTCAAACCACTGGGGAGGGTGACCCTGCTGCCACCTGGTGGCCATGGCCAGTAGAAACTAGTAGGCAGTAAACTTCATTGAGGCACTTTCCTGTCTACCTGCTAAGAGGTGCTATCACTCATTCTCTGTCCATAGGAGGCTGGTGACTAAACAGGACAGAGAGAGCTCATTCAGAAGACTAGAGTGATGGCAGCCATAATGGGAAGGACATGAGAAGGTTGGATAGGAACAGGGGTCAGAAGAGAAGATCTGAGTTTATACTGAAATCATTAGAGAGGTAGAGGTAAAGAGAGGGGGACAAGGAGAGAACATAATTCCAAGAAAGGAAATAATCTTTTAGGTTTATTTCTCGTTTATGGTTAGTTTCTCCCAAATTTATAATTGTGCTTATCTATTGACCAGATCTTTGATGACTGCTCATGAGATCTAGGTCTGAAACACTGGTAGCCATGGCTATGGAATAGCCTGCAGGGTGTGTCCCTCCCCACGGAGGTCTACTTGTCTCTTTTCTTATGCTCTGCCCTGAAGAAGACACTTACCTTCAGTGAGCTTCTTTGGTTTGTGGTTCACCACTTCAGAGGACGAGCTCTATTAATTCACTCTTAATCAGGTGTTATGTTTGTCATAAATATCATATATAAAACATTTACTGGGCTAGAAGTCATCTATAACTTATACGTGTCATTGGGTTTAAAGAAAGGCTGAAATTTCATATCATCCCTGTTTGATTTTATATTTAATGTCTCTATTCCCAGATAGTGGTCAGTGGATATTTTCTGGTTATAAGCTGGGGCATGTTAAGGATCCAACAAGTTAAAAAAATAATAACTTTAGATTTGACAGCTGAAACTCGCCAACATGAACTCTGACACATGGTGGGGTGGATAATACTTCCAGGTTGACAGTAGAGAACAGCTGCCCCATGTGAATTTCACTGAACTTTCCTGTGATTGTTGAAATGGGTTTCTTTCTACCTCTTTGTGGAGGTTGATTTGAGTGGGACCTCAGTGACAAACCTATCATATACCACCGTTTGTGATTCTATTCAACTCTGTCATAAAAATCAGTTTTGAAACTGGCCAGACCTAGAGAAATTGGCTGATTCTGGGGCTAGGACTTATTGCATAGATTTGGGTAGTGCTTGCACACATGTTTTAAAAGCCTCTTTAAATATGTTTGTATTTAAAACTCTTTCAGCAAAGGATTTGTAACAGTAAATAAACACAATAGAAAACAAATTTAAACAAAGATTTTAAATTTATTTATTCATTCAGTGTTTGAAACACTCAATCCTTTACCCAAAGCTGCATTCTCACATACCACAAACTTTTCTTTTTAAATTCCAATGTTCTTAACATTAATTTTGAATGTGCATAAAGGCAGACGAAGGAAGATGAAACAAAAATTATAAACCCCATTTAGAAAGTGCAAGCAGCTCAGTCCCATTGGAAACACGGCCAGCAGCCAGGACGACATGGAATGATTAGACCAAGAAGACCCCACTTTGGAGAATAGAATGTTGGGCTTGGGTAGCTCACAGGTTTAGTTTTCTTTTCTAAATATTGCCTATTTAGGTTTAATAAATGATACTCTCAGATGTCAGAGCTGCACCAATGAGGGTAGGCAGCAAATGAACAATACCAAGGTTTCATGTCACAGGACTGGGCCTCATTTTAAAGAAGTTGGGGTTTAATTTGGGTCTTCCTTCTCCTAGCTTTCATTTAAAAATTATGAAATATTATAAGTGGTAATTACAGGGGAACTAGTGCTGCTACTATGATAGGATAACAGCCATTTATTAAACATGAACATCAGGTACTGTGTGCTTTGCATGCAATATTTTACTTGATTCTTGCAAGTTTTCTATGACTTAAATTCACTTCCTCCTCAAGTAACAGATGACATAAGATCAGAAAAATTAAACTAGATACCCAAAGTCACATAGCTTCCAAACTCAAAACAATTAAAATTATATTTAATTTAATTATTAAATTATTAAATATTTAATTTAATTGTAATTAAAATGTATATCCTATCATATAACTATGCACAGATAAACAATACTCTGTACTCATAAAAAAAATCTAAAATAAAAGTTTAAGAGAAAATTATTTTTAGACTAGTAAGGATCATAACTAAGTTTCCTTTAAAGCTTTCTTGCAATGCTGAGGAAATGGCTCAGTGGATAAGCACTTGACACTCAAGCTTAAGTACAAGACTTTAGTCCTCAGATCTCACATAAAAAACTGGAAGCCATGGCGGGCTTCTGTAATCCCAACATACTGAAAGGAGGCAGAGACAGGAGAATTTCCTGAAGCTCTTAGAGAGTGTCACAAAAACAACAGCTAAGAGACATCCAGAGAAATTCTGTCTCAAATGAGGTGGAATGGTGAAGGCTTTCTCTGACCTCCACATGTGTATCACGGCATGCTCACACCTGCACACAAACACACACACACACACACACACACACACACACACACACATGGCACATAAATAATAAATGGATAAATAAATAAATGTTTCAGTGTCATATAGTGTTCATATTCAGCTAACTCTTCTGACATTCAATACAAAAACTTGGTGTTGGAAAGAAGTGATTGTCAATCAAAAGCATGCAAACAGCACCCATTGTTGGAACTGTATAATTCATTAAATTACATAAATTGAAGAAACATGAATGCAAAAGAGATTCAAGATGCAGTTGAATGAGCTGAGTATTTTGAAAAGCATAGAGTTATGTGGATGAAAGGAGCAGAAATGAATTATCACCAGAGAGACGATAGAAAACAGAGACTTTAGAAGGATTATTGTCCAGCTTGCACTCAAGAAGTTCCCTTCAACTCCCCTCTATTGTGTTATCCTGAGTTCAGCTTCAAGGGCTCAGCACATTCAGTGGCAATGTTAGAAGAGTTCTGATTTCCCAAAAGGTCACAAAGAATTCATTCATTTTGTTTCTTATCCCATTTAGTTCTAGAAATATGAAATATACTTTTATGCTTGTCCTTGGTTTCAAATATCTCTTCCCTTCCATGGCGGAGAGTGGTTGTTGAACAAGTATGCCTTCTCCTTAATCTCTTTTCAAGCAAACCGACTGGGTCAGCAGCCACATACACTGCTACACACAGGAGAGAGCGGATGTCCTCACCTCCTCTGTGCTGGATATGAGCTGCTGTTGTAAATGCATCAGTTTGAATTGTTGTGGATTTAGAAGACTCAGATGGCTTATCTGTTCTGGTTTTCACATGGCGACTAGGTGCTACCAGCGATGCTACTATTGGAAGCCATGCCCTTTCAAGTTTGTTCAAGTTGTTGGCAGAATCTAGTTGCTTGAATGTAGGACTGAATTATCTGTTCTTGACTGGCTGAGAGCACAGGGCCTCTCTGGACACCAGACAAGCCTCTTTGTGGTCCCTGTGTGAATCTCTATGGGTAAGACCAAGATGCAGGGATTGAATCATGGTTGGAGTGCCATTTTCTTTAACCTTTAGGTAGAGACAATTTTTTTGGTTTTTAGAAAATCCAATATATTGTCATCCCTGTTTGCAGGTCTGTAACATTAATGATATCTGCAAAGTTCTTCTTGTCACATAATACACTCAGAAATTCTAAGGACTAAGGGAAGCCTTTTGGAAGAGGCAGTCTACTTACACGTCTGATAACTATGAAATTCTGGTCATTAATGAAACTCCACATGTTGGTAGGACTTCTGAGAAGTTCTCTTACAGGACAGGACAGATGTCTCTCCCCTTGTTGTCCTTATTCTGTTGCCTGGGCTGCTGGAGCAGCCATTTTTGAAACCTGAGTAAGGACTCTAAGGATGATCAGGGAAAAGCTGGAAGGACCTGAATTCTTTCCATTGAAAAAGTCACTAGACTTAGGTTGACTGTTTCATTGGGTTTCTATTACATAAGAGAAAAACAAGCTTTTTATTTAAGACCTCGTCCTTTGAAATTTTCTATTCTATATCTAACCCTATTACTAAAAATATGCTTTAACCTTTATAAAAGTTTTCACAGCTGAGCTAATATCCAGAGTCATGACACCCCTGAGTAACAACATACTAGGGCCAGGAGAACCGGGCTGACTACTAGGCTATCCATGATCCCCTGCCCCAAGGACTGATCCAGACGGCCCGCGGAGGAGGATACCCAGCCAATTGGGGATGGGGAAGATGGGTATTGGGGAACTGGGGATAACAACTCATTGTTTGCCCATTAAATAATATAACTCATTATGGACAATAAAAATGGATTAACTAAATGCAACATAGAGTTCTCTAGTCTATTAAATTTAGTATGAATAGCTATTATTCAAAGTTATAAAATGATACTCATACACACATATCAATATGTAAAACCCAAATTCGTTTTTCTTAGTAATCTCTGGTTTTTCTCCTTGTGTTCCAAAGTGCCCTTCTGTGTATTTCAGCTTAATAATTTTTCCATTAGAATGAAAACTGGAGGACAATTTGACAGTCTCAAGCTGAAAGACACAGGAAATTCCCTATTTTGACTTTAGAAGACCCATTTGAAGTTTAAGCAAAGAATACTAAGACTTTAATGAAATACACATTATCATAAATCCTGTTCATTTAATCAGCTGCTTTCCATATTGTCTTAAACCATTTTCTAGTAAGGTAAACACTGGAAGAATGTGAATTATCCTCAGTTAAACAGTATCTACTATTCACTTATCTTGTTTATTTTGGAAACTGACAACTCTTTGAAATTCAAGCATTCTTTCAAATGAATTACTTGGGACATTTATGGCAACATTTTCTTAGAACCATATGGATAAGCATATGTAGATGACAGATAAAAACCAAAATCCTTTTCTTAAATTTGACCTCATTTTACAAACCCTGCTAGCATAGAATTTCTAAAGACACACTGCAGCATACATAGTCATATCAGTTGAACATTATTCTGAAAATTTAGTAGCCCATACGCAGAATTTTATATATTTTCATTTTCTGAAGCCTTATATGTCTGATGAATGCTCCAATCTATCTTACCTGGAAAAAATGCCCATGTATTTTTGCATAAATATTTTAGATAATTTAAAGAGCTATATGCCTAGGTATCACTACTCAAGGATTGAAGATTTTTACTGTTGTGATCATGAGAACTACCTTTTCATCACCTTCTTAATTATGTAAACTAACATATACAATGGTGAGTAATTAAAATAAACTATATTTCTTAACTATTGATGTACAGATTCTTTTCAGGTTTAATTTATCAACACTTTATTTATGAGTAAATGTTAAAGAAAAACAAAAAAAGAACTTTATGGATTATCTAAAGCTAAGTTTGTTTTTAAGCTTTTGATTATAATGAATACATGAGGCTTTTGGAAACTGTACTGGGAATGTGTAATACATAGCTTTTCACAAAGAATTTTCTATCTGTCATCACAAGTAAGTGGCCTTTCCAAATATTCCCTGGAAAGCTCTGTTTTACCCTAGTAAATATATGGAATCTATATCCAAGTGAGACATATTATCAGACAGCCCATGTTTGGGAAGTGGTTAGAAAAATTGCCAAGCAATTCACAGAGTTCACAAAAGAATTCAATAATGTAATTTCTTTAGAACAATTAACATAGATATTTTTAAAAGGTGTTTTAAAATTCATTTCTACTTTCACGTTGATAAAAATAGAAAGTATGCATAGCATTTTGCAGTTTGATTTAAGTAGACAAATTCTTAAAAGTAAAATTACTAGTTTCAATACTATTTATACTGTTGTATTAGTTAGGGTTCTCTAGAGGAACAGAATAACAGAATGAATTTTAATAAACAAAAAGGGGGTTTATTGGATTAGCTAACAGCAGTCCCACAATAGCAGTCTGCAAGCCTGAGAGTCAAGAAATGGGTCACTGCTCAGTCCACAGGCTGGATACCTCAGCAATCTCAATACAGCCCTGAAGGCCTAAAGGCTTCCTGGGGAGCTGCTGGTCTTCAGTCCAGGCTGGAAGGCTGAGGAAGCTTCCTTCCAATGCCTACAAAAGAGATGCACCAGCAGCCAGACAGGCAGGCAGACAGGGAGGAAGCCCTCTCAGTAGGGGGCAGAATGTAAGGGAAGCTGAAAATTAACATCCCTTCCTAGGAGGGCAGTGCAGGAAAGAAATTCCAGAGACTCAGGAAGCCAGCAAGTCTGGTATAAGGTTGCAAGACCTCACTGTAAGGCTATACAAAGTGAAAGGAAAATTCTCTTCCCTCCCTGCCCAGTTGCTGGTGTGTGTGTGTGTGTGTGTGTGTGTGTGTGTGTGTGTGTGTGTGTGTGTGTGTGTGTGTGTTGCTGGTGATGGTGATGGGTTTCTCTCTCTGCTTGGACCTATGAAAGGGGGTGCCATGGTTTGATCCAGGTGTCCCCAAAAAACAAAGGAATGTGTTCTGATTGATCTAACCTCAGCTGATAGCAGTTTGGGTTTTACAACTTCGCTGGAGTTGTGTTGTTAGGGGTGGGCTTATGGGGGTTATAAACCAGCTTCCCCTTGCCAGTGTTTGGCAAACCTTCCTGCTGCTGTTTGCTGGGCTGTGGCGGAGGTGATGTCCACCCCTCTGCTCATACCATCATTTTCCCTGCCAGGATGGAGTCTCCCCTTGAGTCCTTAAACCAAATAAACCCATTCCTCCACAAGCCGCTTTTTCTTGGGTTCTTTGTGCACAGCAAAAGAGCAAGTTGACTACAACAGGGGGCCAAGCATCTTTCACCATTATGGAACTTCCCCTGGATCTGTAGTTTCAATAAAACCTTTTCTCCCATAACTGTACCTGGTTTGCATCCCAGTTGCATATGGGTGACTATGGACTGTGAAGTCTTTTTATGCACATTCACAATGAACCTTCCAGAAAAATACTAATGTACATTTTCACCAGCCACTTATGCATTTACTTTTATAAAGTAAATGGTCTGATTATTTGTGTGCAAATGGTATCTCCTTGATTGTATTTTATGCTTTCTTATTATATTCTTTGTTAGCTTTACTTTTCTTAAACCAATTTTCTCCTTTAAAATACGCCTCTTTATTTTAAATAGCCTTTATATGTTAACACAAATAAATACTTGGTGAACACTTTAAAAGTGGTTAATACATTGTTGCTTGTTTTAATATTTGTGTGAAAGGCATGTTGTTTAAGGTAGATAAAATAAACTTTTAGGTATTTATTTTTTTTTAAGAAACTTTCTGAGCTGAGGAAATGACTCAGCAGTTAAAGGTACTTGCTTGAAAAGCTTTCAGGCTGGGTTCAATTCTCCAGTACCCTTGTAAAGCCAGATACACAAAGTGGCATAAGTATCATTTCTTTGCAGTAGCAAGAGGCTCTGGTATGGACCATAGTCAGTTTCTCTGTCTCTCTCTGTCTCTCTCTTAAATAAAAATATTATAAAATTAAGAAATTAGAAACTCTTTACTATTTTTACTTCCATACATAATGTATTTGATCACTATTCCCTCCTATTACAACTTTTGTTCCCTCACCTTTTATGTTCTAACTAGTCTCTCTTCTACTTTGATGTTTTTTTTTGGTTTGTCCTCCTTCACCAGCATAGAAAGCTGCTGGATCCATTATTGTGCAGGAGACATAGCCATTCCAAAGTCACGAATGCAACAGCCACTTCGCGTCTGGAAGACAGTATTTCAAAGCAATCCTCCCCCTCCTCTAGCTCTTACATTCTTTCTATCCCCTCTTCTGCAACATTCCCTGAACCATGAAGGATGTAATAGAAATGATTCTTTTATCACTGAGCAATCCATTGTTATTTATATTAGCACTCTGTTGTAGACAGCTGGGATACACTTCCAAATCAGACATGGTTTATAGGAGAAAGGAGTTTATTTCAAGCTTACAGATCCAGGGTGGCATTTCATCAGAAGCAAAAGAAGCTGCTTCTATACATTCAAACAGAGAAACAACTAAATAGCAAAAAAAAAATACCCAAAGCAGGAAGCATGAACCTGGCAGCAAGCAGCAGTGACCCCTCCAGAGCTCAGACTTCTCTTTGGCCTGGAAATATATCTTTGGGCTGGAAATCAGACCCACCCCCCAAAACGCCTTAGGGCTGGACACCAGGATCCACCCCCCAGTGACACCTCCTCCAGCCAGGAGGCTGGGATGCAAGTTACAAGCTTTAATAAAACACCTGAGTTTATAGGGACCTGACACACACTCCAACAGGTTTTGAATCCCCTAGTAGGCACTGCCATCTGCAAAAAGAAGTTCCTCTGACAAAAAGCGAGAGTAGTATTGATCTATGGGAGTAAACATAAACATTTAGTTGGCAATTTGCCAGGCATAACATGTCCATTCAGTCAAACAGAAATTGCAGTTTACCCCTAGTGCTTATGGTTACCCAGCCATATGTTTTTGGCCAGGTTGATTACCTTCTGTGCAGTGGGTCTCTAACCCAATGAGAAGGTAGTTGGTTCCCCCATAACAGTCATGTCACTATTGCACTGGTAGGCACACCTTGCCTAGCTGGCTGGTTGTTTAATTTTCAAAGTCTATGGCTGGTTAAGGCTGTTGTTGACTTTTCTCCCTCAACAGCCTGCATATCACTTGAAAATACACATGAATACATATCACTATGACAGCTAGCCAGCAGGGAGGAGGCTCATCACTGGGTTCCAGCTTGATTTTTCAGTGTCCTGCAACTGAAGGGTAGGTTTTTAACCATAGCACCTTCAGGTATTAATTTATTTACTTATTTATTTTTATTGAAATCTTTAACATATGAACATATTGCAAATTGGTCAGATTCCTATCAAGAGATACACTTATAAACCCTCTCCTCTGTCTCCATTGCACAGCAGTGGGGTTATGGGTAAATGCACCAGTCAGTCTCTGTGGGAGAGACATTGCCTCAGAATACACCTTCCCTCCCTTTGGCTCTTACATTCTTTCTGCCCCCCTTTTCTACAATTTTCCCTGAGCCTTGAATGGTGTGTTGGAAGTCTTCTTTTGTGTTGAGATCTCAGTAGCCTCTGATTTTCTGCTTTGATGAGTTTTGAGTCTCTCCAGCATTTAGTCATATTCATGGAGGATACTCTCAGGCTAGCCTTGAGATTAGCACATCTATCTATCTATCTATCTATCTATCTATCTATCTATCTATCTATCTATCTATCATCTATCTATCTATATTTTTTTTTGAGGTAGGGTCTCACTCTAGCCCAGGCGTCCCTTGGAACTTATTCTACTTCTAGACTGGACTCGAACTCACATTGATTCTCCTACCTCTGCCTACTAAGTGGCTAGCACTTGTAATTAAATCTCCCACTTCCTCTGTAATACTTGGGTCTTAGTACCAGGCATGAATTCCTTCCCACTGAATAGGCCTCAAATTCTGTGCCTCTAGTGGATCATAATCTTGCCCTTATAACTGGTGAGAATTCTTTGTGAAACTTGATTAGGTACAAAACTGTCAAAGTGGCTTCCAGAGGACATTCTGCCTATGCCAGTTCTCATTCCAGACACACGGAGCTCCATAATTTCCTTCCCAGACTTCTTTCTTAACTTGGTTTCTGAGCCAATCCTGAGTGGCAAAGTTGGTATCACTGTGTTCCAATGATGCATTGAATCAGAGTTAATAGCAAGTCAGGACTAGGGTGCAGTACTTAATGCCATCTTATCGTTACCATCCTCACTCTCACTGACTGAGCGCTTCAGGCTTCAGTGATTTCAGATCTGTTCTGATGCATCCTGTTGTGATGATGC
>PVHP010040067.1:0-16013 GCA_004024765.1 Zapus hudsonius | reverse complement strand
ACAACAAACACACACACACACACACACACACACACACACACACACACACACACACACACACACACACACACACACTGGCTACTGCTTATACAATTCATAATCCTCTATCCATGGACTGTTCCAGCAATCCCACTGAGGAGGGCCCCCAGCGGGCTAGGGATAGGGAAGAGGGACATGAAGGTATCATCACAAGACTTGCTCATACAATGTATCTAATTATTTACAATAAATATTTTTTTCAAAAAAGAATGCTCAAGTGGAGCTGGAGAGATGGCTCATCAGTTAAGGAGCTTTCCTGCAAAGCCTAACGACCTGGGTTTGAACATATATATATATATATATATATATATATATATATAAAATCTCAGCTGGACACCAAAGTTGTAATACGATCTTCAATCTGGGAACTATGAGTCTCCATCATGTTTGGGGTTCTGAGATGCAAGCTGATTTCATCATTCTCTCTCTCCATTTTAAATTCCTCAAGGAAGTCACTTACTACTGTAGGCATAAGAATGGGCACATATGAGAAAAAATTGAGGTGACATCACACAATGCAAGTGTCAGTTACCAGTTACCGTGTGATAGCCATTCTCACCTATGTTATATCAGTTTCCTGGCTGTCACCACTCCTGTCAATCAAAAGATAAATGGCAATGCTTTGAGCCCAGCCACACAGTCCAGCTAGACATGAGCCAGCCGGGATCCCCATTGGCTTGCTGCAGCCACTGAACAGGGAATAAAGGAGATCTATCATGGATGCCTGACACTTGAAGATACAACTTGAGTTCATTCACTCTTTTCTTGTTAACACACATTAGCAGAAGAAAAGTAAGGAAGTTCTATTTTTATCTCATTCTGTAAGCTAGTGAGAAAAGAGGTGTTATTTGATAGAAACCTCAATTCAGACTGAGAGTTTAATCTAAATATAATCTCTTCATGCGTGAATCACCTCATTAAGTTCAAGAAGGTTGAAGCATTCAGTAGTTACACTTAGTACCTGATGAATCATCATAGAAAGTGAGTTTATGCTGCTTAATATAGATGAGGGAAGAGGGGAGGCAGTGGGGGAAAGATGAATGGTGAGGTCTCTGTCATTCACCACATCACATTTCTAGTGTGAGGTGACCTGAAACTCAGTGTGAGGATTAGTACTACACATGCACCATAAAAAGCAGAGCATTGAAGCTGGGAAGGTTGCTCAGTGGTTACAGCTGCTTATTCCACCTGCCTGCTGACCCAAGTCCAATCCCCAGGACCCAAAGTGCTACAAGCATCTGCAATCCAAACACACCTAGTCAATGGCAGGAGAAACCAGGAAGATGCCGAAGTTCATGGACCAGTTAGAGTAGCCTCTGCAGCATATAAGAGAATCTCTCAAGAGCAAGGATTCTCCTGAGGTTGTTCTTTGACTTTCACGTGTATTCTGTGGCACATGCATGCCTGTGCACAATACACATGCATGCATGCACACCCCAATACATACATACATACACAAATAGTATTTTGAGGTAGAGTGACTATCTCTTATTAACTTATCATAATCTTGTATTGAGTGGAAAAGACATTTTGAGAGTGATTAGTGAAATTTTAATTTCTGCTCCCATTTTCTCCTAATCATGGCAAAGATGGCCTGAAATATCTCTATCTTTCCTCTTCCTCTCTCTTCCACTGGGACATTACAGCATTCAGTGGTGGCATCCTCCTAGTGAAAAACAGGAAGCAGAGAAATATTTGTCTTCCAGAGATTGGTTGTTGGTTTGTTGTTTTGTTTGTTTTTGATTGACAGAAGTATTTGTTTCAATGCCTAGTGAACTGAGTAAACGTTCACTGAGTCAAAGACCCAAGCCATCAATGGGAAATAACTTAACAATTCTGGGATAAACTGTGTCAGATATCAAATATATTTCTCCCTATGAGATGACTTCTTCTACTAAGAGAGAGAGACCAAGAATGAGTTCAAAACTGAAATGACAGATCCGTAGATCTGCTTTGAAATCAGAGAATGAAGAACTAAACTGTGCCTTTGCACAGCTACAGTAAGTTGGGACTTCTCACGACACTATGCCTTTGTACAACTATAATAAGTTGGGACTTCCCCAGAGTCACATGAAAGCTTCATTCTTAGCACCTGGACACTGTTTTGTTGGTGACACCATTCCTCCCCCTCCCCATCATAAACAAACATTTCCTGAGTCGAACTAAAAGCATTTTTTCCTTTCTCTTTGGTGCTAATTTTCCTAGAAACCGGAAGTGCAGAAACATAACTGTTCTTTTTCCATCAAGAAGTCAATCAAGCACTCTGTTCGTTCCCCTAGAATGCTGCATCTCAATTTATCTACTGATTTTGTTCTTTTCCGTTAAGAAAGATCTCTCCTGAACCTAGCCCAAGCCTCTAGATAAACACTGGGTGAATTGGAATACAAACGTGAAGTGAGTCTTTAAAAACTCAACCATTGAGACAGTCTTCTTAAAATGCTGAGCCCCTGCTGCACATCCGGCAGAGTCTTGCCAGGGAAAATGAGCAATGCTGCCAAGAAAAGCACAGAGACCACGACTTACTACCAAAACTACTCCTAAATGTTCTCCCCAACAATCCAGAAAAGATAAAGTTCCCTAAGCCTGAGGAATTTAAAGTATTTCACTCATGATTTTCAGAGAACCTCAAAGAATGAAGCAGGAGTGAGGACATATGTCTGGCTTCTTTGCATATTGCATTGCTGTCAGCTTGCTTCCTTGAACACATCTTTTCCCCTTGAAATAATTCTCCATTAGAACAGCATACAGTGTGGCAATGCTGTAAGACTGAAGGCTTCCATGTGTGATGGTTTAGTTTTGTTGTCAACTTGACCTTTTCAGTCATCTTGGGTGGGTCTCTGAGGATGTTCACAGGAAGGCAGCCCTCTCAGTAGGGGGCAGGATGTAAGGAATATCAGGGGAGCTAGAAATGAATATCTTTTCTGGGAGGGCAGTGCAGGAGGAAATTCCAGAGACCAGGGAAACCAATAATTCTGGGACAGGGTTGCAAGACCCTGTGCTAAAGTTATAAAAAGGGGAAAGAAATCTTTCCCTCCCTTCCTGCCTGTTTTGCTTGTGTGTATGTGGTGCTGGTGATGCATTTCTCTCTATATTTGGATCTGTGAAAGGGGGCCAGTCTCTTTCAATAGGATGGAACTTCCCCTGGATCTGTAACTTCAATAAATTTTTTCCTCCCATAACTGTGCCTGGTTTGGAGATTCATCCCAGCAACATGTGGCTGACTGTGACATCATTCATGTCCAGGTTAGATGACAGAAAAAACCCAAAGTCAAAGCCAAGGGTTGTGCTTGATCACTTGATAGCCTCATTAATATTTCCTAAAATACATTTTAGGAATTCATAGGATTGATAAGCATAGTGTGTCCCTGGAAGAGTCCTCTTCTCTGATCCTCTCAGCATGCAATATGGCTGAATGCCATGTGACCCCCCACAGCTTTGCTGGACACATTTTCTTTGTTATCATTATTTATTATTTTTTACAATGAGTTGATATCCCCAATTCCCCAATGCCCCCCATGCCCTAATCAGCTGGATATCCTCCTCCATGGGCTGTCTGGATCAGTCCTTGTGGCAGGGGACCATGGATAGCCTAGTATTCAACCTGGTTCTCCTGGCCCAAGTGTGTTGTTTCTGAGGGGTGCCATGCCTCTGGATAGTCTCCCCCACCACAGCTCTCACAATCTTTCCGCCCCCCTCTTCCACTCAGTTCCCTGAGTCGTGGTGGGTGGGTATTAAGGCTGCTTTAATGTTGTGAGCTTAGGGGTCTTTGTATCGAAAATCATTAGTTTATGTCTCACTGGCTTATCCTGTGTTGATTGAATAGCTGTAGCTATGGGTCCTTTGTTCATCCCCTCATTCTCTGTGGGGCTCCATATGGATCTTCCATGGTATGACTGTGGTAGCTCATCTCTTGTGAGAGTCTCAGCTATTGGCCTACGGTCGGTTGGTAGGGTTAGATGGGCCACAACTCTCTTACTGCATCCTAAAAAAATACAAGCACAATCTTCATTGGAGAGTGAGATCAGTATAGGTTAACAAATATAGATTCTATTTTTAGTAGCCTCCCCATCAATCGGTTCCATAGTGCATCTTTTCTTGGGAGCCCAAGAGTATGGGATCCAGTGCATATCACACTGATTCCCCAGTTCCAGTCAAGGGCTTCCCCTCACTAAGTGGAATATTTGGCCGAATTTAAAAGCTGTTGATTGTCTCTCCTAGGCCTAGGCTCCTCCATTGCACTAGTGCTCCTTTCTTGGTTTGTTGTTCTCTCCTAGTAGGAGGTATGGTCAGCCTACTCATGGCCACAGTCTGTGTTTCATGCCAGTGGTCTCTGTTTATTCCAGTGTCATTGATCAGCTTCCCCTGGCAGCTTGTGCAGTGCCTTCCAGCACTGCACTAACTACCATCTGGGGGCTGGTTACCATTCTGGACCTTGAAGGGTCTCTCGATGCTAATAGATGGCATTCTGTGGTTTCTTCAGCAACAGGGTTTTGCCTCAGGCCTGGGGAGGTAATTCAAGAGCTTGACAGAATTCTGTCTTGTTTTTGGAACCTCATGGGTCACTTTGGTCAACAGCTCAGTGAGGGAAGGAACTGGTGGCTGGGACCAGGGGTTGTCAGACTGATCAATTATTCACAGGCTTAGACTCTCTCCCCTACTACTCATGGCCCCTCTTGCTAGTCGATGCCCACTACTTGCACCCTGGAAGAAAAAGTAGGAGGAACCCTACATGAGATAGGAGTAGGAAAAAACTTCCTGAGCAAATCTCCAGTAGCCCAGGAAGTGCAACAGTCACTTAACCAATGGGACCTGATCAGGCTCAAAAGCTTCTGTACAGACAAAAACACCGTTCTCAAAGTCAATAGACTCCCTTCAAACTGGGAGATGATTTTTGCCAGCTACAACTCAGACAGAGGCCTAATTTCCAGAACCTACAGAGAACTCAAAAAAATTAATAACAAAAACTCAAGTTGCCCCCTCACAAAATGGGGCACTGATCTCAACAGAGAATTCACAGAGGAGGAAACACAAATGGCCTTTTCTCACCTGAGAAAGTGCTCAGAATCCTTAAGCATCAGGGAAATGCAAATCAAAACCACAATGAGATACCATCTTACCCCTGTCAGAATGGCAATCATAAAGAAAATCAACAACAATCGTTGCTGGTGAGGATGGGGGGGGGGAAGGAACCCTCTTTCACTGCTGGTGGGATTGCAAACTTGTTCAACTGCTATGGAAAGCAGTGTGGAGACTTATGAGCAGAATGGACATAATCCTTCCAATGGACCCAGCTATCCCTCTACTAGGCATCTATCCACAAGATGTCACATCTCGACACAGAAACATTTGTACAACTATATTTATAGCAGCTCAATTCATAATAGCCAAGAATTGGAATCAACCCAAATACCCATTCATGGAGGAATGAACAATGAAACTGTGGTATATCTACACAATGGAATTTTACTCAGCTGAAAGGAAAAATGACATACCGAAATTTAGGAAAAAATGGACTGACTTCAAGCAGATCTTACTAAGTGAACACTCAAAAGAACAGACACATTTTCCTTTGAAGCCACGCTGGCTTTCTAGAAACTCCTCAAGATCTTTGCATATGCTTTCTCCTTTATCTGGAATGTTCTTCCCCAATTCTCATCCTTGTACACTGCTTTTCTCTTCAACTCTGCCATTACCTCTTCAGAGAAGCTCACCATTTTCCCCAAGTCCTTCCAGATTTGATTGGCCCCCATCCCACTGCACATCCTTAACGCATGCTGAATTTCTCTTGATAGTATAAATCTTGCCTTTTAGTTCCTCATGCATGCCTGGGTTAATAAAGCCCAAAAAGCACCAGCCTGTTTAGTGTTGCTCAGTTCTTGACACACAGCAATGAGTTTTTTGTTGAGGATTGACTGAAAGACAGATCTGTGAAATCCTAATTCTTGGTTGAGTCGAGGACAGAGAAATTTTATTGACTCCAATTCTGATGTAGGCAATAAAAGTTTCCAGTAGACGATCTGAAAGCATGAAAATTCTTAAATCCTTCAAACTATGAAGATTCATATTCGGACCTTGTACATAAAACTGCAGAGGATAATGAGGATTACACTTTAATGAAGAGAATTTGATGTGAATTCAGGCTGCCCTGGAAGACAATGCATGTTTCTCCTTCCTTTTATTCACCAGGAGGATACCACCACTGAATGCTGTCAAGTCCCAGAGGAAGAGAGAGGAAGAGGAAAGATAGATATATTACTGGCCATCTTTGCCATGATTAGAAGAAACTGGGACAGAAATTAAAATACCACTAATCACTCTCAAAACGCCTTCCATTCGACACAAGATTAAGATAAGCTAATAAGAGACAGTCACTCTAACTCAAAATACTATTTGTGTTTATGTATGTATGTATGTATGGATGGATGTATGGATGGATGGATGTATGGATGGATGGATGGATGATCATGGAGCAGTGATCTGTGTGTATGTGTGTTTTTGTGTATATGTGTGCTGTGCATGTGTTTATGTGTTTGTATATGCATGTGTACATGTGTGTGTGGCCAGAGAACAATCTTAGGAATGTGTTTGTGTGTGTGTGTGTGTGTGTGTTTGCGTGCGCGCGCGCATGTTTATGTGGGTACCAGGGGATTGAACTCAGAGAAAACTCAGGCTTTCTCAGGCTTATGAAGCAAGCCCTCTTACCCACTGAGATATCTTCCAGCCTCATTGAAAACGTTTTGATCATCACAAGGGTTTTAGGTTAGACTCAGGGGTTGTCAAAAAATGACTTGCAAAGGAACTCAAAAAAGTCCAAGATTCTGGGTTGCAACATTTCAACTCTGCATAATCATGAAGTCCAGTCATTAGGCTTTGCATTATCTTTACCAAACTTGTGGCTTCTCTCTATTCTGTGAACTTCAGTTTATGTTGTAATTGAATACTTAAGCCATGAGAGCTGTGCTGGGGAAGGGAGATCTGGGAGTGGTGCAAATGACCTTGTTGCTGGCTGTGAACTGAGCATCTTGGGGTGGTGTTGTGTCATGTTTCCTGGGGGAGACATGAAAAAAATGTCTGTTCATCCCAGAATGGATACCAATGACAGACCAAAGAAATAATTCCACTCAAGTCTGGCTCGAGAACCAACGAGTTTATTGGTATTACTTACAGAGGCATAGGTGACACACTGACAGCCACATCCTCAGAAAACCCACCTGAGCACAGGAGACTCACTCAGAGAAGCACGCAAAGAAATGGGTATTAAGAAAGTGGGGAACAATGGATTAGATGGAGGGTCAAGCAGAGGAGTCCAAAGAAGAATGTGAGAACGGGTGTCCACGTGGGATGTGCCCACGGAAGCACGTGTGGAAGCTTCGTGAAGCTGTGTCCTATTGGACAGCCCAGGACCTGCCAGGTATTATGGGCACCAGACCACATGCCATTTATTCAGTCTGTTTTCCATGTTGGGGCAGAATTTCTGAGATGAATAACTCACGGGAGGAATGAGTGATTTGGCTCATGGTGTAGAAAGGTCAGGGCATGCTCATCGGTCCTGTTGCTTTGAGCCAGTGGTGAATCATGGCAGAGTCACATGGTGGGATGATCTTCTCCCTCATGGGGGTCATGAAGAAGCAGGAGGGAGACAGAGGGGAGGTACCAGGTTCCAAATAGCCCCTTCAAGGTAAAGCCACCCCACTCAGTAACCTAACTTCCTCTACTAAGTCCTGCCTCTTAAAGTTCCTTTATCTCCCACTAACCCCACAGGCTAGCCACCATGATGGACAGCATTTCAGATCCAAACCATAATACTATGTGTGAGTTCAGTATCATAGACCA
This sequence comes from Zapus hudsonius, assembly GCA_004024765.1. Taxonomy (NCBI): domain Eukaryota; kingdom Metazoa; phylum Chordata; class Mammalia; order Rodentia; family Dipodidae; genus Zapus; species Zapus hudsonius. Next base: position 8,141 of record PVHP010040067.1, on the reverse strand, counting down.
CCCACAAAAAAACCCCAAAAAACCCATATTATATAACCTTTTAGCCCATGAGGAAACTGAGGTAAAGAGGTTAAATATCTTGCTCATGATCACTCAGAAAACAAATGGACTGTCAGGAATTCGAACTCAGTCTCTTTGATCCAACTTTTATCACATTTTGTGAGATCTGGGCCTAAAACATGATCCTTACCTGATAAATATCTGTAGAAGACGTCCTAAACCTCAACCAAGGCTTCAGTTGACTGCAAGCTCAGATTAAACCATTCTCTAATTCCCAATCCACCAAAACCATGAGCTAATAAATAAGTATTCTTTTAATCCACCAAGTGTTGGGTAACTTGCAGCAAAAGGAGGAAGTGACACATGGAAGGCTCCAGTAAAGTTTGATAGAAAGAGGAAGTAGAAGTAATTCTCTTATATCACCACTGGGAGATGGGGAGACAAGATGTATCTTTCTTGAGGCTTAAGCCACTGATGGAGAGTTAGTTAGGTGTCTGATTGGGTCTATAGGAGGCTAATGTCTCTCAGGATGTTCTGAATCGGGTCTAGATTATCCTGTTTCATGTGGTGCAGAAAAGACTAAGTTTCCGCAAGCTTTCAAGGTCAGGGTAGGGGAGAAGAGGTCACTGGGAGTATGGCTGGGCAGACTCCAGAGAAGTCATCACTGTAGCCATGAAGCCAAGTGACCTCAACCAGGGCCCCACCAGACCTAGGAATTGAGAGGAGGCAGGTCAGCAGGACCACCAAACCCTGTGGAAGCAGAGCGAGGATACTGAACAAGTTACACTGATTACAGACCCTATGCCCAAGACTGGCAAAAGAGCCAGGAATTGTAACACACACACACACACACACACACACGCATACACACACACACCACAAAGTAGCACAAATTTGGGACTTCCCACTAAGGTCTCAATGTGGAAAACTGATAATGAGACTATTAAGGGAAACTGAGGCACACAGAACTGACACCAGAGACAGAGTGAGAATCACAATGAGTGTTTATTATCACACTAGCTTGAGCCTGGGAAATTTTTTTCCACACCCGGAGCACTGAGCTCTGATGGCTCAGGGTTTATATAGGCCGTATGGCAGACAGTTGGACATCACCTTGAGTTCTTCAAACATTATCGGTAGGATAATCTCTGGGCCACATGACCAGGGACTCCCAGGGAAAAATGGCAGAGGCTCAGGGCAGTTTGTCTAATTGTAAGATTTTACAAGCAGGATGCAGCTGCATAGATTGGGAAGAGGCGTGATCATGCTGGCTTCCTGGTAAAGGCTTGCACCATATAAACTGTAAAGCAGCATGTGGCCTCCAGGAGAAAGGCCTTTAGAGCATAATCTGGGTCTGGTTTCTCTGTCAAACTTCTTCCAGCACAGAGAAGAGGAAAAAGTAAAAGATGCTAAGTCACTCCTTCGGTAAGAAAGGTAAGATTACAAAAGGCCTTTACCCACCTGAAGTCAGTATTCACTATTCAGTGGAGTGGGGGTAGGACTTTGGAAAAGGCTCATCTAAGTTGTCGAAAAGAACACGGCTGTAGGTCTTTGGCACTTCTAACTCTCATGTAAGTAAACCTATCACAAAAGCTGTGGAAACTCAAAACAGGGTCATTTTATGCTGGACCCAGAACACGAGCACCCAGGAAACAGGAGATAGCTCATCCTTGTTAGCCAGACTTTCTTGGTGCTGTGACCTGACAGAAACAAGGTAACAAAGAGAGAGAGAGAGAGAGAGAGAGAGAGAGAGAGAGAGAGAGAGAGAGAGAGAGAGAGAGAGCGTCTGCCTACAGTAACTGGCTTTCTCCTCTCCCCCTTTTACTCCACCAGAGCCTCCAATTTGAGGGGTGGTGGTCCCATGTTCAGGATGATTTTTCCCCTTAATCAATCCTCCTGGAAACTCCCTCAAAGACACCCCTGGAGTTACGGTTTTGCTAATCTTCTAGGCACTCCTCAATTCAATCAAGCAGACAGTTAGGATTAACCATCACACCTCTGGGATTTTTCTGTCTCTTTTTACCTTAACTGATGGCTCTTTGTAAAAGGTCCATCAAGCCATTAACCAAGATCCACATAGCTTAGAGAAACAGTGTGCAAAGGATGAGATTGTAGCACTATTGTTTCGTAGGTCAGAATCAAACCCTTGTTTTATTAAAATGTGTACAGGATATTGGAAACGGAAAGGACCAGAAACAATTGTAACAATGTTCACAAAAGCATGTGCCACATGTAACACCCCACCCCGCCTCCCGTGCCATCCTGAGCTGTCCTGAAGACTGCTCAAAAGAGGGCTCCTATAGTCCTGACCTCCTTAGGTCAACCCTCTGGACTAGAGCTGACCATGACATTGGCCTCATTCAAAGGCAGAGAAGGCTGGGGAGGTTTTCCTTTCTATTCACATGATCTTCTTTGAAGAAATGGTTCTTGCAAGCCCTAGCACCTTTCAGATGATTTCAAGGCTGTCAGAAAAGCAGTGAGTTTCACTCCCCATCGACTGAGTTCTGTCCCTGAAATCAGAAGCTTCTCATCCCCAAGTTCATGGGCAAACTCGGGTCCACACTGTTGTCTACAGCACATGTACACATGGCTGCTGGGAAAGCTTCTCAGTGGGCCTGCGGCTAGCTCATTTCATGTTTCTCTCAATCCAGTCTTTGAAAGGCAGTACTTTGGTGAAGGCAGTGGATAGACTATGACTGCAGCTTTTGTCATAGCTCCAGCTGACCAGCCCCACCAGATGCCAGCGGGGCTCAGGGGATGCTCGACCTGGGAAGGACACGGCGGCAATCCCCCCTGTCTCTGCAGTGCAGATATCAGAAGGGGTGCTGGGGTCCTGGGTGGCACAGAACATATTGTCGGTGACACTCACGGGGATGCCATGGTCCTCGTGCTGTTCCTCGCACAGCAGTGAGTCCACCACTCTGACCATCCCCGAGTGCAGCGTGTCATTCTTGAACCCAGAGCTCTTCGCATTCACCAGGATGTTCCAGCCAGCCACGGTGATGGGAGTCTCCTGGAAGGAGATGCTGAGGTCCCGAGTGGCAGCCAGGCAAATGGGCTGAACACGGGTGCTCATGCGAGCCTTGTCCAGGAGCTTCAGGATGGCAATGTCAGCATCAAGCAGTATTGAGTCGTAGTTGGGGTGCAGAATGATAGCAGAAATCTACAAACACAAAGAATAGAAAGTGATAGTGGAGAGCCTGCACCACTGTGGAAATGAACAGAAAAGCTTCGGGGCCAAATTATTGGGAGAAATTGCCTAAGTGACAGCCACAATTACTTGGAGATGCGTTGCTTAAGAAATCACCCACAGGGCTGGAGAGATGGCTCAGCGGTTAAGGCACTTGCCTCCAGTGCCTAAGGCCCTGGGTTCAATTCCCCAGTACCCACGTAAGCCAGATCCACAAGGTGGTGGCCATAGTGCTCTCTCTCTCTCTCTCTCTCTCTCTCTCTCTCTCTCTCTCTGTTTGAAAATGAATAAATAAAATATTAAAAAAAGAAATCACCCACAATAATTGTTGTATTTCTGGGGTTGCATTCTTAAGTGCCTGCCAGGCCCTGGCAGGTGACATTAAATAAGTGGGGTGCAGTAAGGCTGCAGGGAATGGGAGTGTACATCTGTCTAAGGTGGACAGAGGACACTTAGTTTCAGCTAACTGTTGTTATGAAGAAATGGGACCAGTATTCTGATTAGGCCAGAGAACTGACTGCAGGTTTGAAACATCTCGATGTTTTAACATTGACAAGTAGCTGATTAAGCACCATCCAAGCACAAACCCTACAAACTACCTTCCCCTTTTCAGTGTCTGTCAGGATAAAACACTGCTGTATGCCAAGCTCTGGGATGGCCAAGGACACGCCATGGTGACAACACAGTTCTGCTTGGAGCTGGTTGAAAAAGCCCAAACTTCCAAGCTTAACCCTTTCTCACCCGTAAGCTCTGGATGGTCTTCTCGTCTCGGTCCTCATCCCGAAAGAATTTCCCCAAGACCACCTTGATGTCTGCTGTCTTGATGATGGTGACCTTGCCCAGGTCAGTAACGCAGTGGGCAGCCACCACCACAGTGCGCTCATTCACCAGGGCACCGCTGCAGACCAGGACCCAGGCACCTTTATGCAGACCACCATCATGCACGCCACCAGTCCTGCGGTAGATCGCTGCCTGCCATGGCCAGCGGGTGCCTTGGGTCTTTGGAGAAGCAACATTCTCGATTTTTCCACAGACTGTGGAGAAAGCATCCATTCAGTAAGATCAACTTAGACCTCTCCCATTTGAAGCGGAAGTGATATTCAACCAGGAGAGAGTCCAAATGGGAAAAGGCTGTTGGAACTGATAACCACCAGGCCATCCAATCTAGTTTTCCCTTCCTTTCAATATTAATTAACTCCCAGAGCTCCACTGGTAGGTAAAGTACTAATGTTGTACACATAAGGGCCTGAGTTTGATCCCCTGAATAAACTTTAATTTTTTAAGCCAGGCATGGTAATAAAAGCTTGTAAATTCCAGTGTTGAGCAGGCAGAGAGGCAGAAGGATCCCTGGGGCTCACTGAACAGACAGCCTCGTCTACTCGTCAAGTTCCAAGCCAGTGAGAAATCCTGCCTAAAAAAAGGGAGGTGGACATGGTGGTATACATCTTTAATCCCAGCACTAGAGAGGCAGGGTTAGTGAGTTCAAGGCCAGCCTGAGACTACATAGTGAATTCCAGGTCAGCCTGGTTTGAAAAACCAGAAAATAAAAGGTAGAAAGTACCTCAAGAAAGACACCTTAGGCTCCTCTGAGACACACACACACACACACACACACACACACACGTATCAACTACACCGGATTAAGTCTAGACTTAAAATTAGAGGCTTTGGAGTGAAGTGAAACGTGTATCTGATCCAAGGCACTTCCTTGTCAATAGAAGTTTGGACAAGTTGCCTAATCTCGTCGGGGCTTATCCTCCTTGCCTATAAATGTACGAAAACTCACTGACGATGTGTAAACAGGGACAGAATTCTATGACTGTCATAAACTGACCACAGTGGACTCAGCCATGCTCTTTCTTTCCTAAAGACAATAGGGAGAGCTGAGTATATGTGGGTTCCTAACCCACACACTGCTGCATGTCACCTCGATGCTTACTAGCAATTACCTTATTAATATCATTGGACAATGAGTGGGAAAATGGAGCCTGGACAGAAAAACCAAGATGGCATAGGCATTCCGGAGCTATAACCCCTTCCCAACTTCAGGTTTAATAATTGCTCTATCTTCTCCAAATAAATAGGATAGAAACATCCATCAAAAAAAAAAAACACCTATGCCCTTAAGATTTAATGAGCCAGTTTTTCCTGCAGAGTAAGTTTAAGCCACAGTGTGTGTGTGTGTGTGTGTGAAGGGGGTTTGGGAGCTCTGTCTGTGGAATTGTAGACAAATGATTGCCAAACTGGAGGAAGCAATGAAACCATTCCCTTAGACAGAGAACCTTTCCCCAGAAAGTCTTCAACAAGGGTGACAGTTTTTCCCAGGCGGCCTTTGCAAAGGGAAGTGGCTGGACCCCAAAGATGAGCTCGACTCACTGGGGATGCAGGACGGGGCCCGCCCACTCCACTTCCCAGTCCTCAGGCAGGTCCTCCGGCTGCTGCCCAGGCGGCGGTAGAAGGGCGAGATGCACTCGTACTGGAGCTGTGTGTGCAGATGCTGGTACCCAGCGGGCAGCTCTCCAAAGGGAAGGGCTGGCTTCTTGGCAGGGGTGTCCTGCAGTTTCTGCTTGCTGAGCGCCATGGAGTAGAGCTGGTGTAACGGAGTCTCCCTGGATTAGGACACATGGGACCAGAGAAGGAGTAAGGCGAGTGACTTCAGAATCTCTGCCGATCCATAAACTGACTTGGTCACAGAAGAGAATGTTGCTTAGCTCATTCTCCCTCCCTCTCTCCCTCTCCCTCTCCCTCTCTCCCTCTCCCTCTCCCTCTCCCTCTCCCTCCCTCTCTCTCTCTCTCTCTCTCTCTCTCTCTCTCTCTCTCTCTCTCTCTCTCTCTCTCTCCAACACACACACACACACACACACACACACATCGCCTTTCATCTACTACTGAGCAAATCCTTTGACATGCTTCAATATTTTATTCCTGGAATGAGTCCAACTTCATAGGGTTTTATCCAAAGAAAAGAGCATCTGACATAATAGTTTCTTTCTGGAGGTACGTTTTACACACACACACACACACACACACACACACACACACACACACACACACAAACACTTAATTACAAATTAAACAGAAAAAGGCAGTTAATTTGAATGAGAGAAATCCAGGCTCATATTGTCCCTCTAAACATTATCGTAATGGGGCAATATTAGAAATTGCCCTGAACTAAACTGTGTTGATACAGTAGCCTGATTTAACAATTAGCAGATGAAATTAGCTCATCTCAGAGGATAGAGCTTGCTCTCAGGGCACGCTGATGGGGAGAAATATGAAGCTTTCATGTAAATATGCAAAGGGGAACTGAGTGAGCTCGGAAGTTGAAGCCCCAGAGAGGCAGAGGGGTTCTTCGGGGAAAGACACTTACATTGTATCATTTACAGTTGTTTTACATTGGTGTATAATGACTGTTAGCTGGTGAGTTGGGATTCCTCTAGGAATCTTTAATCCATTTGTAATGAATGGAGGAAGGAAGCCAGAGAGGAGCATGGGCATACTGGGGACACAGTAAAGGAAGATGGCACCCAAGACAGCACTTAGCACTCACCATTTCACTGGAGTGTCTCTACCACACCAATTTGATATTGTGGTTTTTTTTTTTTAAAAAAATCTATTTCCTCTATCTCTACAGTGCTTGGCTCAGAGAAAATATTCAGTGCATACTGATTTCACTCAATGAAATTTTTTGTTATGTTTCTAGCCAAATCTGTAATTCTAGAAGCTTCTGAACTTGCAAACAAATTCACCTCTTGGCCCCAGTGTATGTGCACTGTTTTGAGGGGTTTCCAGGTGAGTCTGGCCACCCCCCTCCCCACATCAGCAGCCTGTCTTCTGAGAAGATACATAAACCAAGTTTTAGGCTTGCCTTCTCATTTATATGAGTCATCTGGCACCATGCCACCTAATGTTCCAGAAAAACCGCTCTAATATTAAGAAACCCTGCGGTCCTTTTGTATAGCACAGGATTCCTCTGTGAGGCATCAGCAGACTAGACAAAGCAGCAGAGACGTTCTGTGGAAGGACAGGAGGATTCCACTTAGTGGAGGGCCACCCCAGGGAAACGTGGCAGAGTCTGCATTCTCCCACCAAGGAAATGCCCATCTGAAAAGAAGAGGGTAAATGTGGATGGGCATCTTTGCTGAAGAGTATTCCAGATGAGTTCTGCCTTAGTAAAGCGTTTGACTCAGTCCTTTCTCTTAAGGTTTCAAAGCTAGTGCGAAGGGAGGAGACTCTCAAGATACTGATCTACCTCCCAGCTTTGTGCTTTCTTCTAGTAACGTGACCTTGGGCAAGATACTTCAGTTTACTCATATGTAATAAAATGTTGATAAAAATCAAATAATAAGGGCTAGAGAGATGGCTCAGCAGTTAATGCACTCTGCAAAGCTTAACAGAGCCTAATAAGCTGGGTTCAATTCCCCAGTATCCATGTAAAACCGGATGCGCAAAGTGGCACATACATCTGGAGTTTATTTGCAGTGGCTGGAAGCCCTGGGGCATCCATGTTATTTCTCTGCCTTTCTCTCTCTCCTCCTCCTCTCTCTATCTCCTTCTCTATCTCTTTTCTTCTCTCTCTCTCTCTCTCTCTCTCTCTCTCTCTCTCTCTCTCTCCTTGGAAATAGATGAATAAAATATTTAAAGTTCAACTATAAGATCTACCCTCAAAGGTTATAGTGAGAGTTCAATGAAGTCTCCATGTAAAATGTTCAGAGCAAGAGCTGGTCCATAACAAGCACGTACTGCTAGCGTGGTATTTAATCCTCATAGTAATCCCCAAAATGGTCATTAATTACCCCTAGTTTACAAAAAGAGAAGTCTAAGATTCAGCAAGTTTGGAAAGCTGTCTAATAATACTCAGTACTAAAGAAAGAAAGAACTAGGTCTTGAACACTGGGTGGTCAATCCAATTCATTTACTCACTAAGTAGTTGCTGAATGGTTGTTATGTG
>PVHP010040066.1:0-16044 GCA_004024765.1 Zapus hudsonius | reverse complement strand
TGACAAATTTCATACATGTATATAATGTACTTTCATCATAATCCTCTCCCATTATCCATTTTTCTTCTTTCCTCTGAACTCCTTTTCCTTTTCGAGTACTTCCATTACCCCAAATTATAATTTTTTAAAGCAAGCTAATTTTAAGTACTTTTTGACAAATTTCATACATGTATATAATGTACTTTCATCATAATCCTCTTCCATTATCCATTTTTCTTCTTTCCTCTGAACTCCTTTTCCTTTTCGAGTACTTCCTCTTCTATTTTGATGTCTTTCTTCCCCCTCATCTATCATTCATGACAAAATGTTGATAGCCCCATATTGAAGGAGAAACAGGAGTAAGATAGCTCTTAACAGGAAATTAGTCAGGGACAGAAGCCTGAAGAGGGAGCAAAGAGGTGCTAGTCTGCCTGTCCTGGAAAAACCGGAACTTGATTTGATCCTTTCTCCTCCAAGATGGTTGCCAATGACACTGTCCAGCAGGAACTTTCTGCTTTTTCCTCGTCTCCGCCTCTCTGAGTCAGCCCCATGAGTCAATGAACCAATCAGGTCTCACACACCTGACTCTGATGCCAAGGCTGATAATTGGATGTCTGATGGTGTAAAGGAGAGTAACCACATGGGCCAGGCCTCTTTTTCCTTCAGGGATAGTGCCTCAACTTAAGTTTAATTTTAACTAAAATGCAATCTTTTGGCCTGGGATTTTCCTGCTTGCCTTCTGCCTGTGTCTTGCTTTGGGGTGCTTTCTCACTTTGATTACATGTAGCCCTTCAGTGTTTCTTAATCCTCTTTGGTCTTTTATGTGAATGGAGTCTTTTGGTTCTTCTGTGTTGTCTTCTATGTGTGGGTGGATGTGCCTCCTCCAGAGCCCTTTGACCCCTGGAGATTTCTCTGTGATGGAGATTCTGTCTCCCCTCTTCCTTCTAGAGTCTTTCAGCGGCCGTCCTCCTTGAATCTTAATTCCACCTACAATAGACCTCATAATTTGTGATTTCTCCCTAAATAATCTTAATGGTTCATAATTTACCCTTCTTGAAGTTCATTTTGTCAATTCTTTGCCAAATAGGATAAGGACTCAAAAGTTGGGGCTTACAGCTCCTTCCCAAACCCCAAAATCCTGCATCAATATTATACAGGTAACAATAGCTATTGTGAGATCAGGAATACAAAGGCCACTTGATGTCTGGAAGACGGTATTCTGAAGCATTCCCTCCACATCTTCTGGCTCTTATATTCTTTCTGTCCCTCTTCCCAGTGTTCCTTTAGAGCTTTAGAGGGTGGAATATAAATATCTCATTTAGTATGGAACACTCCACAGTCACTCTAAGCACTTTGATGAATTTTGGGTCTTCCCAATAGTCACCACTATCTGCAAAAAGAAGCTTTTCTGACTTACCTTTGTAAGAGCATCACTAATTTATGGGCATAAGCATAAATATTTAGAGAGAAATTTGATGACCACAACATATCCATTTAGCCAAACAATAGTAGTACCTTCCCCTGAAGGCTTATGACCCCCCCCCAGCCAATAGCTTTGACTAGGTTTACATTACCAGACATGAATTTCCCCCTGTGGAGCAGACTTCAAATGCAATCAGACAGCAGTTGGTTCCTCCCAGAAGTCATGCCACTACTGCACCAGTGAGCATATTTTGCCTGGCTGGCCAGTTGTATAACTGGCAGGGTCCACTGCAGATTAAGACTGCTGATGACTTTTCTAGGAGCCTGCAATAACTTTTCACTACTGTGATAGCTAGCCAGCAGGGAGGAGGCTTCCAGCTGAGTTCTAACTTGATTTCTCAGTGTTTGGCAATTGAAGCAAGTGGTGTCTTCAGCAAAAGGGTCTTGTCATCTAGTTTTGGTGGTCAATCAAGAGTATTGTCAAAAGCTTGTTTTGTTTTGGGGGCCTCAAGAGATAACTCACTGGGAATTATCTCATCCTTGGCACTGGGATTTTTTTGTAACAATCTATAGCTCCTGGGCACAGCATTATCCACACCTACAGGGTATTTCAGCCCAAACTATGTATATCTTTTTTGTCAAAATATATGTATATGTTACTCATTTATTTATGAGAGAGGGAGAATGAATGGGTATGCCAAGGTCTCTAGCCACTGAAAATGAACTCCAGATGCATGTACCACATTGTGCATCTGGCTTTATGTAGGTACTGGAGAATCAAACCTGGGTCATTAGGCATTGCAGGCAAGCACCTAAATCACTGTGCCATCTCTCCAGCCCCTCCATTCAAGTTTGCAGCCACCAATACAATAAATTATTATTAGCTCAGAGCCTTTATAACCCAAGCAACTCTGGAAGCACCCTCGCAGACACCCAGAAGCATGTTCTACTAGTCTCCAGTGTGTGAATTTTTCCAAGCAATTTGACACTCAAGATTAGCCATCACATGTCCTCACTTTGTTTCCTACTGACTGTTTTCCACACTCATGAAAAAGAATAACCTTTGTTTCCTATTGAATTAAAACAGGGTTACAAATAGAGAAAGAACTGTTTTCATTTTTCACCACAGAACAGCTTTCCAAAGGAATGCCCTTCTTGGCAAGCACAGTGCTCCCATGCTTCTCTTTCAATATGTGCTAATTCAGGTCTTATTTCTATCCACCTCTGTGTGTCACGTGCCTCTCCTGCACCCAGCTAGCCCACTGTTCTGGCTGCTGTTCACTAATTCCTCTTGGGAGTTACTCTGACTGCTTTACATCTATTTTCCCTTCACTAATCTATTCTGGCCCAGAGCTCTAATACAAGCATTGGTGTCTCTTTGGTGTTGCTGCCTGTGGAATCCCACCATCACAGGTTTCTAAGATTCTTCAGCATGTCATGGTCTGCACCAGGTTCCCATGATCAATAAGTCCATCTAAATGAGCGCTCTTGCTCTTTGATGAGGTTCAGCTTTCTTGCGCTACTTACCTATTCCACACTATATAGACCTTTTTTCTCATTTGGGAGTGTAGAGTGGTGAAAACAGAGATGTTCCAGAGTTGCACTGGCTGGATACGACTCGGTTTTGAAAGTTAGTCAGTAATGAACATAGCCAGACAGTCCTCACACAGAAGCTTTCACAGAGCTGGTCTAGGCTGTCTGAGAACCTTGTATTCTATTCAGTGTCATAGGGTCCTGTTGTTAATTATATGAACCATTTCTGACTCCTTTTTTACTCAGAAGGGTTTTTCCTCAATAGTGAATTGTTTTTAAGGGAGGAAGGGTTGTTTTGGACTCATAGTTCAAGTGGATGCAGTCAATCATGGAGGGAAAAGCATGGTAGTAGGTAGCTCCTTGGTGGTGCAAATATGTGGCAGGGACTTCTCAGCTGCTAATCTCTCAGCAGAACAGGAAGCAGAAAGAGAGATATTGGGGTTGGAAGTATGGCTGGCCTGTAACCTCTCCAGGGAGCCACTTACTCCAGCTACATCCCTCTTTCTTAAGTTTCCAAAACTTCCCCCAAATAGTACCACCAGCTGTGGATCAAGTTTTCAAACACATGATGGAGGACACTTCAAATTCAAATATTTCACTCCTAACCCCTATAGGTTCATGGCTATCTCATAACAAAAAACTTTCTAGGTCTCCATTGCCTTACAGTTCCAGCACTGTTCAAAGCCCCCAAATCAATAGTGTCTTCTGTAACTAACAGTAACCTTCTAATTGTGAGCCCTTGAGTGGACAAGTTACATACTGCCAGCATACCATGGCACAGACAAACGTTCCTATTACGAAAGGGAGAAACAGACGCATAACCAGGAAAGACTAAACTAAAACAAGACTAAAACCCAGCAGAGAAAACACGAAATCCTGAAGCTTGGCATCTAGCATCAGAGGCTCACTTACTGAATTTAGATTTAAGTTCATGTCTGTGTGTTTGTGTGCAGGTACATGTGTGTATGCATGTGTGTAGGTCATGAAAGTAGTGATTATAAAGGAACAGCTCTCCCTGTTGGCAGTGGGTATTAACAGCCTCTTTCAAAAGAACAATTAACTATTGTATTTTGCTGGATGAGAATTTATAAATATTTAAGAGGCACAGGAAGGTCTAGAAAGACACGAGCAACAAAAAAGCCACTTGATCATGGTAAAAATAATGCATCTACAAATGACAGTGTCCACAATCACTTCTACCTGGATATCATAGTCACCCAAAAGCAAAACAGACACTATTTCCACAATTTTTTGTAACAAAAAGTTTTTCTCTTTTTTTATTAGCCACATCCATAAATATTAACAAAACACCATGATCATATTAACCTCCCACCACCCTACCATTGCATTCCCCAAAATCCTTCCTCCGTTGAATCCCTTCTTTCAATTTACATATGTATATATTTTCTATAATTAAAAATATTTTATTTATTTATTTGAGAGAGAGAGAAACAGAAAGAGGAAGACACAGGGAGAGTAAGTATGGGTATGCCAAGATCTTCTGCCACTGCAAATGAACTCCAGATGCATGTGCCACTTTGTGCATCTGTGGGTACTGGCAAATTGACCTCAGGCCGTCAGGCTTTGCAAGCAAGCACCTTTAACCACTAAGCCATTTCTCCAGCCTGATTTTCCATCATTTTCAATAAATGGGAAAATTGGGGCTCAGGAATACTAAAGAACTTGTTAGTAGCAGCTCCAGGAGAAACTTCGCATCTATTGGTCAGTGCTCAGTAAGAAGAAAGTTCTTTTCACCATATTACAGTGTACATGTTCATGTGTTGTTGGTGCTCTTTAGGGAGGTTTTGAAGCCTTTAGGAGGTTGGAGCCTGACTGCCGAGGGTAGTCACTGGGGATGGGTCTTTGAGGGTCATAGCCCATGATCCACCCAGATGTGAGCAAACTACTTCACGCTTTAACCTTCATGGACTGAGCCATACCAGCGGCTTCCATCAGGAATTTTGTCACAGCCAAGAGAAAAGTAGCTCGTACACACCTCTAGATATGTTTTATGTGTGTGTGTGGGGAGGGGGGAACGGTATTTATGAGGTTAGTTTCACTATGCAGCTCATTGTGGCCTAGAACTCACACTGTAGGTCAGGCTAGCCTCACATATATGATGTCCCTGCCTTAGCCTCCTTAATGCTGAGTTTGCTGGTTTGCCTCTAGACAAGCCATCTAGAGGCATCTAATGCTGGAACTGACCACCGGGGTGTGGAAAGAACAAGGAGAGGAGGGAGACAATGAAGCTGTGACCAATCACCTTTGGGCAAAGCCACATGTGCACTTTGAGGCTGGTCAGTGAGTGGGACACCACTTGCTCTGTGGAGCTCTGGAGGACAGGTAGGTTCTTGGAAGCACCTGCTTCTGGAGCTTGTGGCTGCCCACCATCTGCTGCTGGTGGATCCTGGTATTGGAGGTCCTACCCAAAGGTGGGGGGCAGTTGTGGGTGGGGAATTCTTTCTGCCTCTAGTCTAGTAGCTGGCAGCTTCTTTCTGGAAGGCCTCTGGCAAGTTGACTCAGAAAAATTCAGTTTGTGGTGAAGGGGGAAGGGCAGAGAAGGTCGCCTATGGGGCTGTGAGTCAACAGACAACTGTCACAGCCTATTTTCCTTCTGGATTCTCACTTTCTCCTGTGTTAGCACATACTAAATTACTATTTCACATTGACCGGAAGTTCACTAGGACAAGACAGAGGAAGTTTATTTTCCTTTCAGGAAATTCTGAAGCATGGATATTCAGGCCAGTGGGAACCACTTTCGCTTCACTCATTCACAAATGAAATGGATAGCTGCAGGGCCAACTCTGTCACATGAATTTCAAGGTTGCTGTCAGTTCCATGAATCCAGGCAGCAACAGGCAGCAGATGAGGGGAGCTTTGAAGGTCCAGGCAGTCCAAGAAGAGATACACCTGACCACTCACATTACCGCAAGGGACTCTGGGAAGTGTAATCTCCCTGGGCCTGGAGAAGAGCAGAGACTGGATTTTTGTGTTCTGTTGGTGGTACCTGGCACACCTTTCCCTTGGCAAGGTTCTTAGACCTTCAAACCAGTCCTTTGAGGTTTGGGTAAGTTTTTTTTTTTTTAAACTCACTACAAAGTATCTGTGAAATTTGAGAGGAAAAAGTGATTAGGGACATTTTAGGTAGTATTAGCCAAAACAAATCACAGCATCGGCAGAGTTCAGAGTCCCATCTCTTTCTCTTGTTGGGGACGTAGCTTGTTCCTTATGTTGCTTCTCCAGAGGACTCCAGTAAACTAAAATGGGAACACCTAGGTTAGTAGAGCATGCGCTCTGGCAAGGAAAACCGCAGAGGGGTGATAATGGCTGTCTCTAACCGTGTGAAGTTCCACTAAATGGGAAAGAGGCTCTCTCTCTCTCTCTCTCTCTCTCTCTCTCTCTCTCTCTCTCTCTCTCTCTCTCTCTCTCTCTCTCTCTCTCTCTCTCTCTCCTCCAGCCAGGCAGCTAGAGCCAGGCAGCTAGATACCTCCTCCAGCCAGGCAGCTAGAGACTCAAGTCAAGCCTTAAAAAGACACCTGGGTCTATTAGGGACATCTATCCAAGCTACCACAGGGTGCTGTTGCTGAGGAATTGCATAGCCATCTTGGGTGAAACTGGATCAGACAGGATTTCTAGTTCTGCCAGGGCAGTGAGATCGTTCAGTCTTGTGCAGGAAACCATATCCACTGTAAGTCCAAGTGTAACAGCCATGTTGTATCCATTCATACAGCATTCTGCAGCCTTTCTTCCCACCCTCTTGTTCTTATATTCTTCCTGTCACCTTTTCCATGAGGTTCTCTGAGCCTTGGAAGGCCTAGCAGTTACCTTCTCATTGCTGGAACAAAGCACCTGACCTGAAACAGCATTTGGGAGGAAAGGATTTATTTCAGGCTTTCATTTTCAAGAGGAAACTTCTCATGGCAGAGAAAAGCAACGGGCTATCAACATCATACATGTGCAGCAGAGAGAATAGCAAGCATTAAATAGCTATGAACACTTAGTAAGGCTAGACTCAAGATCCGCTCCCACTGACACCCCTCCTCCAGCAAGGCTCCACCTGCAGGGACCAAGTAGGGAGCTTAAACACAAACACTGAGGCTATGGGGGACATTGACATTCAAACCACCACAGAGGGTGTGGTTTGGATGTCCTGTTAGGGTGAAGTACAAACTCATTGCTTATTCTTGGTAATTGCTAGCTATGCATTAACTCCTGTCCTTTGGGAAAAGAAGCTCATAATCAGTACCAACCTATGGGAACAAACAGGTATTTAGAAGGCAGTTTTTCATGTAGTTTTAGTAGGACCACAGTATTGCGTGATCTCTAGGGTCCTATTCCTAGCCAGATTTTTTTTTTTGACTAGATTTACAGTACCAGGAATGACTTTCCTCCTGTGAAACAGGCCTGAACTCCAATTGGAGAGCAGTTGGTTACTTCTGTAACTCTCAGGCCACTACAGGACCAGCAGGCACACCTTGCCTGGCAGGCCGGTGGTGAAGTACACAAGGTGTACATCTGTGTAGGATCACTGATGGCTTTTCTCCCAAGCAGCTTGCATCTTTTAGCATGAGGAAAGCTAGCCAGCAAAGAGGACGCCTCTAGCTCAGTTCCAGCTTAGTTTCTCTATGTCTTGCAACTGAAGCATGTAGTGTCTTTAGCAATCGGGACTTACCACCTGGTTTTGGTATGCAACCAAGGGCAATGGGATTAGTCACTGTTATTTTAGGGGCCTCTGTAGCCTTCCTGACAACTCATTGAGAGGTATTTCATCCTTAGCACTGGAATTTTCACTTAGTACTCTATGACTTCTGGAAACATTTTTCTCCACCCATGCAAAGGACCCTTGTTTAAGCACTTAATTTTTTAAAAAATATATTTAGACAGCACTGCAGTACATTGAACTCCATAGAGACCAGTGCTGGGGTCATTGTGAGTCAGATGGGCACTGGACGACCATGTGCCTTGCGGATGAAAAATAACTAAACATGGGCAAAGGAGATCCTAAGAAGCCATTGTATGCATTCTTTGTGCACACCTGCCGGGAGGTGTCAGGATGCTTCCAATCAATTTCTGAGTTCTCTAAGAAGTGCTCAGAGAGGGGGAAGATGATGTCTGCTACAGAACAAGGAACATTTGAAGACATGGCTAAGGCAGATAAGGCTCGTTATGAGAGAGAAGTGAAGCTATATTCCTCCTAAAGGGGAAATAAAGCAGAAGTTCAAGGATCCCAATGCATCCCAGAGCCCTCCTTTGGCCTTCTTCTTGTTCTGTTCTGAGTATCGCCAAAAATCAAGGGAGAGCATCCCGGCCTGTCCATGGGTGATGTTGCAGAACAGCTGGGAGAGATGTGGACCAACACTCCTATGGACGACAGACAGCCTCATGGAGAGAAAGCTGCCAATCGGAAGGGAATGTAGGGAAAGGATACCGCTGCCCACAGAGCTGATGCAGCTAAAAAGGAGTTGTCAGATCAAGAAAAAAAAAAAAAAAAGGAAGAGGAGGAAGATGAAAATGCGGAGGAGAAGATGATAAATAAATTGGTCCAGCACAGATTTTTCTTGTCTCGAAAGCATTTAACCTCCCTGTACACAATTCATTCCTTTTAAAGAAAAAAATGAAATGTAAGGCTGCGTAAGATTTGTTTTTCACCTATACAGTTCTTTTTTGTATAGTTAACACATGACTGAATGTGTCTTTAGATAGCCCTGTCCTGGTGCTATTTTCCATAGTCACTAACCTTGCCTGGTGTACTGCAGGGGTTGTAAATTGGCATGGAAATTTAAAGCAGATTCTTGTTGGTGCACAGCACAAATTAGTTATATATGGGGCGCTAGTTTTTTTTTTCATCTTCAGTTGTCTTTGATGTAGCTTATATGAAATGTTCTATTAATTGAACTCTACTCAGCAATTGCAAAAAAAAAAAACCCACCCTTGCAGCAGTTTTGTTGACATTCAGAATGCTTCTAAGTAAATACGTTTTTTATTAAAAATTTTATATTTAAGCCGGGTGTGGTGGCCCATGCCTTTAATCTCAGCTCTCGGGAGGCAGAGGTAGAAGGATCACCATGAGTTCAAGGCCACCCTGAGACTACATAGTGAATTCCAGGTCAGCCTGGGCTAGAGTGAGACCCTACCTCAAAAAAACAAACAAAAAAAATTAAATTTAAATTGGCTTGCCAATTAGTAGATTTTCATAGTGCTTATTCACATGTCCTTAGTTTTGGTTCATCTTCCCACTACCCCGTTTTCTCCTTCACCCCCAGCTTCTAGCCCTGCTTAAGCCCGTCACCCCCACTGCCATTACATTCTACTTCCATGGACCATGTGTTGTACTATCTTCTCACAAAGCCTTTCTAGCTTCCTAGCTCCTCAGAGACCCACTCTGACCTAGATATTCAAAGCCAGGATCGACTTGTGAAAAACAACATACAGCATTCGTGCTTCTGTGCCTGGTGTGATCTTTTCCAGTTCTAAACATCTTCCCGCCAATTTCATACTTTCATTTTTCTTTAGCTCATCTTCTTAATCCATTCATCAGTTGATGGTCATCTAGGCTGGTTCCATTTCCCAGTTACTGTGAGTAGAGCAGCAGTAAACATGAATGAGCAAGTATCTCTGAAGTAGAGGGTAGAGTGCTTGGGGTATATGTCCAGGAGTGTGGACCTGGGTCATAGAGTAGCTCTGTTTTAAGCTTTTGGAGAAACATTTGCACTGATTTCCATAATGGCTGCATCAGTTGTATTCCCACCACCATTGAATAAGAGTCCTCCGTTCCCCCATCTTTGGAAGCATATTTCTCTCTCTCTCTCTCTCTCTCTCTCTCTCTCTCTCTCTCTCTCTCTCTCTCTCTCTCTCTTTCTCTTTGATGCTAGCCATTCTGACCAGAGTAAGCTTAATTTCAAATTTCAATGTAGTTTTAATTTGCATTTCCATGATGATTAAAAATGTTGAACACTTTAAAAAATATTTGTTAGCCATTTGTATTTCTTCTTTTGAGAAGTCTCCACTTAGTTCCATAGCCCACTTTTAAACTGGGTTGTTTTGTTGATGCTTAGTTTTACGAGTACTTTGTAATTCCAGCTACTAATTTCCTATCAGATGTCCCATTCTGTAAGTTGTCTCTTCTTCACTCTATTGACTGTTTCCTATGATGTACAAAAGATTTTTAATTTCATGTTGTCCCATTTGTCAATTGCAGATCTTATTTTCTGAGTGACTGGAATCTTATTCAGGAAATCCACTTCTGCTGATATCTTGTTTTGTACTCCCAATTTTTTTCCTTTTAGCAATTTCTTACTTTTTGATCTTGAGTTGAATTTTTGTGCAAGGTGAGATGCAAGGGTCTAGCTTCAGTATTCAAAATAGATATCCATTTTCCCCAGAACCATTGGTTGAAGAGGCTCTCTCTTCTCCAGTGAGTAATTTTGATATCTTTGTTAAAAAAAACAGGTGACTGTAGTTGCATGGATTGATTTGTGGCTTCTCTATCTTATTTCTTTCATCTATGGGTCTGATTTTGTGCTAGTAACATGCTGTTTCAGTTCTATAACTTTGCAGTGTAACTCAAAATCAGGTTGTCTTGTTTTTGCTCAGAACTGTTTTGGCTATTCCTGGTCTTTTGTGCTTCCATATGAATTTTAGGATGCTTTTTCTATTTCTGCGAAGAATGCTGCTGGAATTTTGATTGGAATTGCATTGAATTTGTAGATTGCTTTTGGTAAGGCAGCCATTTCTGATCCATAAGCACAGGACTGTTTCCATCTTTTAGTGTCATCCTCAATTTCTTTCTTCAGTGTTTTAAGATTTTCACTGTAGTGCATTTCACTTCCTTGGAAAAGTTTATTCTGCTTTTTTTGAGGCTATGGTCAATGGAGTTGTTTCCCTGGTTTCTTTTTTCATATGTTCGTCACTGGTATATGTGGTGGTTTGATCCAGGTGTCCCCCATAAACTCATGTTCTGAATGCTTGATCCCCAGCTGATGGCAATCTGGGAATTAGAACCTTGTTGGAGATGTGAGGTTAGGGTGGGCTCATGGGCACCATAGCCAGCATCCCCTTGCCAGTGTTCAAAACACTCTCCTGTTGCTGTTGTCCACCATGTTAGCTAGGAGTTGATGCCCAGCCTCTGCTCATGCCATCATTTTCCCTGCCATCATGGAGCTTTTCCTCAAGTCTGTAACCCCAAATAAACCCTTTCCTCCTCAAGCTGCTTGTAGTGGTTTGATCCAGGTGTGTCCCATAAATAATGTGTTCTGAATGCTTGATCCCCAGCTGATGGCAGGTTTGGTATTGGGATCTTGTTGGAGGTGTGTAGTTAGTGGTGGGCTTATGGGGGTTCTAGCCAGCTTCCCCTTGCCAGTGTTTGGCACACCTTCCTGCCACTGTTTGCAGTGCTGTGGTGGAGGTGATGTCCACTCCTCTGCTCATGCCATCATTTTCCCTGCCATCATGGAGCTTCCCCTTGAGTCCATAAGCCAAAATAAACCCATTCCTTCCACAAGCTGCCTTTTGGTCAGGTTCTTTCTGCCAGCAACAAGAAAGCTGACTGTAACAGTATACAAGAAAACTACTAATTTTTGTATGTTAATTTTGTATCTTGCCACTTTGCTAAAAGACTTTAGGAGTTTTCTGGCAGAGTTATTAGGGTCCTTATGTACAGAATCATGTCACCTGCAAATAAGGACACTTTGACTTCATCCTTCCTGTGTTCATGCCTGTTATTTCCTTCTCTTGTCTCCTTGCTCTAAGACGTCAAATGCTAAGTTGAGTAGGAGTGGGGAGCATGGAGCCCCTTCCTCGACCCCGATCTCAGTGAGAATGCTTCTAGTTCTTCTCCATGTAGCACCATGGCTGGCTAGCGGTTTGCTATACATAGCCTTCGCTATGTGGAAATATGTTCCTTCCATCCCTAAAGTTTTCCAAGGCCTTCAGGTGCATCATTACTTATGCATAGACATAGTTTAAGAAGAAGAGATGGCTCAGTGGGTAGAGGGTGCACTGTGCAAGCCCAGGGAACCTGTTGGATCCTCAACATCCATGTAAAAGCCAGGCACGGTGAAATTTACCTGTAACCCTAGTGTTGGAGAGGCAGAGACAAGAGTATCCCTGGAGCTTGATGCTTAGCTGGAAAAGCAAACCACTAAGTTTTAGGATCAGTGAGAGATTCTCTCAAAAAAAAATAAGGTTGAGCTGGGGCTGGAGAGATGTCTTAGTGGTTAAGGCACTTGTCTCCAATGCCTAAGGACCCAGGTTCAATTCCCCAGTGCCCACATAAGCCAGATGCACACAGTGGTGTATGCATCTGGAGTTCATTGCATTGGCTAAAGGCCCTGGCTTGCCTATATTCTCTCTCTGTCTCTTTGCCTGCATCTCTTTGTTAATAAATGAAAAATGAGATTGAGAATGGTTGGGAAAGACACCTAATGCTGTCCTTTGGCCCCCATGTGCACCTGCACATACCTGTATATATGTGTACCCACCACACATCACATAGACACACAAAAAATAAAAAGAAATTTGCTGTAAAACAGCTTTCTGGTTTCCTAGAACTGCAGTGCAGCTTTCTTACCACGTAGCACACACAGATGAAGTGGTCTGTGCTCCCTTCTGCCAAGCCTTTACTTCAGCATTTCACCCATTTAAGACTCTGTCCTAAAAATATGCTAACATCTGCAATTGAGGGTTAGCGTGACAGGTGCTCCTCATGCTGGTGAAGCGAGGCACCATCTGTATGAAAAGGTCATGTTTAATCATCTCGGCACTGATTTCCGAGCAGCAAAAGCAAGGACTAAAATGAAACCTCAAACTTACCAGTTATTGTATTTAAGTTTGCAAAAGCAGATGCTGACACAACAAAGTGAACTGAAGTCAGCTTCCACACTTTTGGGTCCACAGGCCTCATCAGCATACTTTTGTCTTCTTTGGTTAATACTAACTGTGCCAGCTAGTGGAAGCTAGTGGAAGTCAATAAATCAGCATTTTTTTTCTTTTATATATATTGTCCATAATGAATTACATTATTTAGTGGGCAAACAATGAGTTGTTATCCCCAATTCCCCAATGCTCCCCTCCCCATCCCCAATCAGCTGGATATCCTCCTCCGTGGGCCGTCTGGATCAGTCCGATTTTTATTGGCATGGCATTGAATCTGTAAATCGCTTTTGGCAGGATTGCCATTTTTACTATATTGATTCTCCCTAACCATGAGCATGCAATATCTTTTCATCTTCTCACGTCCTCCTCTATTTTCTTCTTGAGTGTTTCAATATTTTCCTTATATAAGTCCTTTACAACCTTGGTTAGTGATATTCCAAGGTATTTGATTTTCTTTGAGGCTATAGAAAATGGGACAGTCTCTCGATGTCTTTTTCTGTCTGTCTTTTGCATATAGAAAGGCTACTGATTTTTGTGTGTTAATTTTGTATCCTGCCATGTTGCTGAAGGCATTAATCACCTTCAAGAGATTATTGATACTATTCTTTGTGTCTGATATATAGAGGATCATGTCATCTGCAAAGAGGGATAGTTTAATTTCTTCCTTTCTGATTTTTATCCCTTTTATGCCCTTCTCCTGTCTTATCGCTTGGGCTAGAACTTCAAGCACTATGTTAAAGAGCAGTGGTGAGAGTGGACTCCCCTGTCTTGTTCCTGAATTGAGTGGGAACTCCTTGAGTCGTTCCCCATTGAGAACGATTTGTGCTTTAGGATTTTTGTAAATTGTCTTTATTAAGTTAAGGTATAGGCCATCTATACCTATTCTTTTCAGAGCTTTGAACATGAAGTGGTGTTGAATTTTGTCAAAGGCCTTCTCCGCATCTATTGAGATAACCATGTGGTTTTTGTGTTTGAGCCGATTAATGTGGTGGATTACATTTATCGACTTGTGTATGTTGAACCGTCCCTGCATCTCTGGGATAAAGCCAGCTTGGTCAGGGTGGATAATATTTTTGATGTAGCATATCCGGTTTGCTAGGACTTTGTTCAGGATTTTTGCATCTAGGTTCATCAGAGATATGGGTCTATAGTTCTCTTTTCTTGTTGCATCTTTGCCTGGTTTGGGGATTAGAGTAATGGTAGCTTCATAGAAGGTGTTTGGTAGCCTTCCCTCTTTTTCTATGCTTTTAACAAGCTTCAGAAAGAATGGTTTCAGCTCTATGAAGAAGGCTTTGTAGAATTCAGCTGAGAAACCATCTGGTCCTGGGCCAAAAACCTTTTGGGAAGGTTTTTGATTACATCTTCAATCTCTGTGTATGTGATAGGTTTATTTAGTGATTTTATCTGCTCTGGGTTAAACTTTGGTAGTTGGTAGGTGTCCAAAAACTTATCCAGGTTCTCTAATTTTTGTTTGTTTGTTTTTTGAGGTAGGGTCTCGCTCTAGCCTGGGCTGACCTGGAATTCACTATATAGTCTCAGGGTGGCCTTGAACTCAAGGCAATCCTCCTACCTCTGCCTCCTGAGTGCTGGGATTAAAGGCATGTGCCACCATGCCTGGCCAGGTTCTCTAATTTTGTGGAGTAGAGGGACCTGATGTTATTTCCAATGTCTTCGGGATCTGTTGTGATCTCCCCCTTGTCCTTTCTGATTTTGGTGATTTGGGCTTTCTCAGTTCTTTGTTTGATTAGATTGGCCAGGGGTTTGTCAATCTTATTAACTTTTTCAAAGAACCAACTCTTTGATTTATCTATTTTTTAAATTGTTTTCTTGATTTCCAATTCATTAATCTCAGCTCTGATTTTAATTATTTCCTTTCGTCTTGAGCTCCTTAGGTTAGTTTTTTCCATCTGTTCCAATGATCTTAGGTGGGTGGTTAGGCGATTGATTTGAGACCTTTGATATGAAGGCATTTAGTGCAATGAACTTCCCCCTTAGGACTGCCTTCATTGTGTCCCACAAGTTCTGATAAGATGTGTTATCATCATCATTTACTACTAGGAAATTTTGAATTTCCTGTTTTATTTCTTGGATGACCCAATCATTTTTAGGAGTGAATTGTTCAGGCGCTAGTACTTTGTGCATTTTCTGGATCCTGTTCCATTGTTAATTTCTACCTTTAATGCATTATGGTCTGATATGATGCAAGGAACTACGTCAATCTTCCTGAATTTGTTTAGGGATGATTTATGGCCTAGTATATGATCAATTTTAGAAAAAGTCCCATGCACTGCTGAGAAGAATGTATATTCTGTGTCTTTGGGGTGGAACGTTCTGTAAATATCTGTTATCCCCAGCTGGTCAATGGTGTTATTGAGCTCCATTATGTCCCTGCTGATCTTCTGTTTGCTTGATATGTCTAGAGATGATAGAGGTGTATTAAAGTCTCCTACTATGATGGATTTAGAGTCTCTTTCTGCTTTATTTTTGAGTAGGGTTTCCTTTATGAACTGTGTTGCACCCAAATTTGGTGCATATATGTTAATGATGGTGATATCTTCCTGTTGGATCATTCCTTTGATGAGTAAGAAGTGACCATCATTATCCTTTTTAATTGATTTTGGTGTAAAGCCTATTTTGTCAAAAATTAATGTAGCCACACCCACTTGCTTTTTACTTCCTCATGCCTGATAAACTGTTTTCCATCCTTTTACTCTAAGAAGATTGCTGTCTTTAGAAGTAAGGTGCGTTTCCCGAAGGCAGCAGATGGAGGGATTCATTTTTCTGATCCACCCTGCAAGTCTGTGTCTTTTTATAGGGGAATTAAGTCCATTTATATTCAGAGATATAACTGTGAGGTTTGCTCTAAGCCCTGCCATGTTGAAGGGTTAATGGAGGTTGGTGTCTGTGCTGCTGTTATTAGCCCACTGACTGTGATTGTCGTGTGTGATCTCTAGTACTCTTCTGAGGTAGATTTTTTGTTTCTTCTGTGTGGGATATGTCCTGTAGAATCTTCTGTAATTTTGGTTTTGTGTTCAAATAGTCATAGAGCTGGTTTACTTCATGGAACACTTTCACTTCTCCGTCAATCATGAGGGATAGCTTTGCTGGGTACAGTAGTCTAGGTTGAAAGTCATACTTCTTTAGGCCCTGAAAAGCATTATTCCAAGCCCTTCTGGCTTTCATGGTTTCTAATGAGAAGTCTGAGGTGAGTCTGATGGAATTTCCTTTATAAATTAT
>PVHP010040065.1:0-16038 GCA_004024765.1 Zapus hudsonius | reverse complement strand
CCTCAGACTTCTCATTAGAAACCATGAAAGCCAGAAGGGTTTGGAATAATGCTTTTCAGGGCCTAAAGAAGTATGGCTTTCAACCTCGACTACTGTACCCTGCAAAGCTATCCCTCATAATAGATGGTGAATTGAAAGTGTTCCATGAAGTAAACCAGCTCTACGACTATTTGAAAACAAAGCCAAAATTTCAGACGATCCTACAAGAGATCTCCCACACAGAAGAAACAAGAAATCTACCTCAGAAGAGTACCAGAGATCAGGCACAACAATCACAGTCAGTGTGCTAATAACAGCAGCACAGACAACAACCCCCATTAACCCTTCATCATAGCAGGGCTTAAAGCAAACCTCACAGTTATATCATTGAATATAAATGGACTTAACTTCCCTATAAAAACACAGACATTCAGGGTGGATCAGAAAAATGGACCCTTCCATCTGCTGACTTCAGGAAACGCACTTTATTTCTAAAGACAGCAATCTTCTTAGAGTAAAAGGATGGAAAACAGTTTGTAAGGCATGTGGAAGTAAAAAGAAAGCAGGTGTGGCTACATTAATCTCTGACAAAATAGACTTTACACCAAAATCAATTAAAAAGGATAATGATGGTCACATCTTACTCATCAAAAGAATGATCCAGCAGGAAGATATCACCATCATTAACATATATGCACCAAATTTGGGAGCAATACAGTTCATAAAAGAAACCCTACTCAAAAATAAAGCAGAAATGGACTCTAATTCCATCATAGTAGGAGACATTAATACACCTCTATCAGCTCTAGACAGATCAACCAAACAGAAGATGAGCAGGGACATAATGGAGCTTAATGACATCATTGACCAGCTGGGGATAACAGATATTTACAGAATGTTCTACCCCAAAGACAAAGAATATACATTTTTCTCAGCAGTGCACGAGACTGTTTCTAACATTGATCACATCTTAGGACTCAAATCTTCCCTAAACAAATTCAGGAAGATTGATATAGTTCCTCTCATCATATCAGACCATAGTGCATTAAGGGTAGAAATTAACAATGGAACAGTGTCCAGAAAATACACAAAGTACTGGTGCATGAATAATTCGCTCCTAAAAAATGATTGGGTCATCCAAGAAAGAAAAGAGGAAATTCAGAATTTCCTAGTATTAAATGATGATGATAACACATCTTATCAGAACTTATGGGACACAATGAAGGCAGTCCTGAGGGGAAAGTTCATTGCACTAAATGCCTTCATATCAAAGACAGAGAGGTCTCAAATCAATCACCTAACCATCCACCTAAGATCATTGAAACAGATGGAAAAAGCTAACCTGAGTAGTGCAAGATGAAAGGAAATGATTAAAATCAGAGGTGAGATTAATGAATTGGAAATAAACAAAACGATTAAAAAATAGATAAATCAAAGAGTTGGTTCTTTGAAAAACTTAATAAGATTGACAATCCCCTGGCCAATCTAACCAAACAAAGAAACGAGAAAGCCCAAATCAACAAAATCAGAAAGGACAATGGTGAGATCACAACAGATCCTGAATACATTGGAAGAATCATCAGGTCATACTTCCAAAACCTCTACTCCACAAAAGTAGAGAACCTGGAAGAAATGGATAAGTTTTTGGATACCTACCAACTGCCAAAGCTTAACCCAGACCAGATAAAAGCACTAAATAAACCTATCACATCCACAGAGATTGAAGATTGAAAAACCTTCCCAAAAGGAAAAGCCCAGGACCAGATGGTTTCTCAGCCGAATTCTACCAAGCCTTCATCACAGAGGTGAAACCACTCTTTCTGTAGCTTGTTAGAAGCATAGAAAAAGAGGGAAGGCTTCCAAACACCTTCTATGAAGCTACCATTGCCCTAATCCCCAAACCAGGCAAGGATGCACCAAGAAAAGAGGACTATAGACCCATATCTCTGATGAACTTAGATGCAAAAATCCTGAACAAAGTCCTAGCAAACTGGATACAACACTACATCAAAAATATTATCCACCCTGACCAAGTTGGCTTTATTCCAGAGATGCAGGGATGGTTCAACATACTCAAGTCAATAAATGTAATGCATCACATTAATCAGCCCAACCACAAAAACCACATGGTTATCTCAATAGACGCGGAAAAGGCCTTCCTTTGACAAAATTCAACACCACTTCATGTTCAAAGGTCTTGAAAGAATAGGCATAGATGGCCTATACCTTAATTTAATAAAGACAATTTACAAAATTCCTAAAGTTCTAATCATTCTCAATGGGAAATGGCTCTAGGAGTTCCCAGTCAATTCAGGAACAAGACAGGGTTGCCCACTCTCACCACTACTCTTTAAGATAGTGCTTGAAGTTCTAGCCCAAGCAATAAGACAGGAGAATAGCATAAAAGGGATACAAATCGGAAAGGAAGAAGTCAAACTATCCCTCTTTGCAGATGACATGATCTTATATATATCAGACCCAAAGAACAGTACTAGCAATCTCCTAAATGTGACCAATGCCTTCAGCAGAGTGGCAGAATACAAAATTAACACGCAAAAATCAGTAGCCTTTCTATATACAGAAGACAAACATTTGGAAAAAGATATCAGAGAAACTGTCCCGTTCTCTATAACCTCAAATAAAATCAAACACCTGGGAATATCACTAACCAATGTAGTGAAAGACTTATATAAGGAAAATATTGAAACACTCAAGAGGGAAATAGAGGAGGATGTGACAAGATGGAAAGATATTCCATGCTCATGGATAGGGAGAATCAATATAGTAAAAATGGCAATCCTGCCAAAAGCAATCTACAGATTCAACGCAATGTCAATAAAAATTCCAACCTCCTTCTTCACAGACATTGAAAAAATAATCTCAAAATTTATTTGGAAGGGGGAGAGACCTTGAATAACTAAAACTATTCTGAGCAAAAAAAAAATTACGCAGGAGGTTTCACCGTACCTGACTTTAAAACATACTACAAAGCCATAATAACTAAAACGGCATGGTATTGGCAGAAAAACAGACAGTCTGACCAGTGGAATAGACTCGAAGACCCAGCCTTTAATGCAAGTAACTTCAGTTTCTTAGTCTTCGACAAGGGTGCCAACAATGTATGCTGGGCCAAAGATAGCATCTTCAACAAAAGGTGCTGTACAAATTGGATAAACATGTGTAAAAAAAATGAAAATAGACCTACTCCTTTCACCATGCACACAGATCAACTCCAAAAGGATCAAAGACCTCAATATCAAGGCTGTAACCCTGAACACCCTGGAAGAAAGAGTAGGAGGAACCCTACATGAGATAGGAGTAGGGACTACTTTCTGAGCAAATCTCCAGTAGCCCAGGAAGTGCAACAGTCACTTAACCAATGGGACCTGATCAGGCTCAAAAGTTTCTGTACAGACAAAAACACCGTTCTCAAAGTCAATAGAACCCCTTCAAATTGAGAGATGATTTTCGCCAGCTACAACACAGACAGAGGCCTGATTTCCAGAACCTACAGAGAACTCAAAAAAATTAATAGCAAAAACCCAAATTGCCCCCTCACAAAATGGGGCACTGATCTCAACAGAGAATTCACAGAGGAGGAAACACAAATGGCCTTTGCTCACCTGAGAAAGTGCTCAGCATCCTTAAGCATCAGGGAAATGCAAATCAAAACCACGATGAGATACCACCTTACCCCGGTCAGAATGGCAATAATAAAGAAAACTAACAACAATCGTTGCTGGCGAGGATGCGGGGAAAAAGGAACCCTCATTCACTGCTGGTGGGATTGCAAACTAATTCAACCAGTATGGAAAGCAGCGTGGAGACTCCTGAACACAATAGACATAGAACTACCAATGGACCCAGCTATCCCTCTACTAGGCATCTATCCACAAGATGTCACATCTCGACGCAGAAACATTTGTACAACTATATTTATAGCAGCTCAATTCATAATAGCCAAGAATTGGAATCAAGCCAAGTGCCCATCCATGGAGGAATGGACAGCGAAACTGTGGTATATTTGCACAATGGATTTTAACTCAGCTGAAAGGAAGAATGACATATCAAAATTTAGGAAAAAATGGTCTGACTTTGAGCAGATCTTACTAAGCGAACACTCAGAAGAACAGAGAGTCGAACGCTGCTTATTCTCCCTCATATGTGGTCCTTAACCAGGATAACCATTTTCTTTATGCAGACTAGTAGAAAGAAGTGAGAGGTTATGAATGTGGGGTAAGGGATGGGGGAGGGGAATGGCTTAAGCATGAGGATAAACCATATTAGATGCAAAAACATAAAATCCTCACGAGCATACTGTAACCTACTGAGAAAGTAGTGAGTGTCGACTGGCAAGAGGGGCCATAAGTGGTAGGGGAGAGAGTCTAAGCCTGTGAATATTTAGTTCAGCCTGACAACCCCTGGTTCCAACAACTGGTTCCTTCCCTCACTGAGCTGTTGACCAAAGTGACCCATGAGATTCCAACAACAAGACAGAATTCTGTCAAAGCACTTGAGTGCCCTCCCCAGGCCTGAGGCAAAACCCTGTTGCTGAAGAAACGACAGAATGCCATTGATCAGCATCAACAGACCCTTCGAGGTCCGGAATGGTAACCGGCCACCAGATGGCAGTTACTGCATTGCTGGAAGACGCTACACAAGCTACCAGGGGAAGCTGATCAACAACAACTGGTGTAAACAGACCAGTGACATGAAACACAGTCTGTGGCCATGAGTAGGCTGACCACACCTCCTACTGAGAGAGAACAGCAAACCAAGAAGGAGCACTTGTGCAATGGAGGATCCTGGGCCTGGGGGAGACAATCAACAGCTATTAAATTCGGCAAAATATTCCACTCAGTGAGTGGGAACTCTTGATTTGAACTGGGGATTCAGGGCGATATGCACCGGATCTCGTATTCTTGGGCTCCCAAGAAAAGATGCACTATGTGAGCGTCTGTTGGCGAGGCTACTAAAAATAGAAGCTAGGTAATCCAGAATGGTATATATTTGTTAACTTAAACTGATCTCACTCTCCGATGGAGATTGTGTTTGTATTTTTCAGGATGCAGCGAGAGAGCTGTGGCCCATCTAACCCTACCAACCGACCGCAGGCAGAAAACTGCGATCCTGACAAGAGATGAGCCACCACAGTCATATCATGGAGGATCCATATGGAACCCTGCAGAGAAGGATGGAATGAACAAGAGACCCACAGCCACAGCCATTCAATCAACTCAGGAGACGCCAGTGAGACAGAAACTAACGATTCTCGACACAAAAACACCTAAGCTCACAACATTAAAGCAGCCTTAATACTCATCGACCACAACTCAGGGAACTGAGGGGAAGAGGGTAGGAAAGATTGTGAGAGCCCTGGTGGGGGAGAATTTCAGAGGCATGGCAACCCTCCGTAACAACACACTTGGGTCAGGAGAACCCAACTGAAGACTGGGCTATCCATGGTCCCCTACCACAATGACTGATCCAGAGGGCCCTCGGAGGAGGATATCCAGCTGACTGGGGATGGGGAAAGGGGTCAATGAGGATTGGGGGATAACAACTCATTTTTGGCCCACTAAACAATGTAACTCATTATGGACTATAAAAAAATTTAAAAAATAAAATAAGAACAAAAAAGAGTTTTTATTAAACTCATGCTATCTATTATCCTCTTAAATTTGCATCTGTAGGTATAGAGTTGACTAACATGTTCCATACAGTGTAAATTTCACTGGTGAATCAATCAGTTCAACTTTACCTTTCATGAAATTAGGGGAAATTATAGACATTTTTAACATATTTTTATACTCCCTTTCCTTTTACCTCTGGTTCTAGCACATTAGTTATGATAATGTTCATATAATTAATGGAGTCCCACTGCTTAAGGGTCTTTTAAATTTTCTTTGTTCTTTTATCTCTCTGTTTCTCAGACTGGATGTCTATTGGCCTTCTTTCAAATTCACTAATTCTTTCTTCTGAGAGCTCAGATTTATTGATGACTTCCCCCAGTAAGTTCATTTCAGTAACTGGACTTTTTCATTCCAGAACTTCTCTTTGGTTTCTTTATTTTTAAATAATTTATACTTATCTCAATGTTGGTACTGTCTATTTGGCAAGAGATAATTGCCAAACTTCTTCAGATACAGTTTCCATTAATCTTTTCAGTATTTAGAGCAGGTTTTTGAAGGTGTTTATTAAGTTTACAATGTGGATACCCTATTGGCTCACTTTTATTTTCCTTTTTTAAATTTTTTTCTTAAATATATGTTTATTGTCCATAATGTGTTACATTATTCAGTGGGCAAACAATGAGTTGTTATCCCCAATTCCCCAATGCCGCCCCCCATCCCCAGTCAGCTGGATATCCTCCTCCGTGTACCATCTGGATCAGTCCTTGTGGCAGGGGGCCCTGGATAGCCTAGTACTCAGCCCGGTCCGCTTGGCCCAAGTGGGTTGTTACTGAAGGGTGCCATGCCTCTGGGTAGTCTCCCCCACCATGGCTCTTACAATCCTTCCGCCCCCTCTTCCGGATAGTTCCTTGAGTCATGGTGGATGAGTATTAAGGCTGCTTTAAGATTGTGAGTTTAGGGGTCTTTGTGTCGAAGATCGTTGGTTAATGTCTCACTGGCTTATCCTGTGTAGGTTGAATGTCTGTGGCTGTGGGTCCCTCGTTTCTCCCGTCATTCTCTGCGGGGTTCCATATGGATCCTCCACGGTATGACTGTGGTGGCTCCTCTCTTGCCAGAATCTCAGGTATCGGCCTACGGTCGGTTGGTAGGGTTAGATGGGCCCCAGCTCTCTCGCTGCATCCTGAAAAATACAAACACAATCTCCATCACAGAGTGAGATCAGTGTAGGCTAACAAATATACACAATTCTGGTTCCAACAACTGGTCCCTTCCCTCACTGAGCTGTTGACCAAAGTGACCCATGAGATTCCAACAACAAGACAGAATTCTGTCAAAGCACTTGAGTGCCTTCCCAGGCCTGAGGCAAAACCCTGTTGCTGAAGAAACCACAGAATGCCATTGATCAGCATCAAAATACCCTTCAACATCTGGAACAGTATCCAGGCCCCAGAAGGCAGTTAGTGTAGTACTGGAAGGCACTGCACAGGCTGCCAGGAGAAACTGATCAACGACAGCTGGAGTAAACAGAGACCATTGACTCCGAAACACAATGTGTGGCCATGAGTAGGCTGACCACACCTCCTACTGGGAAAGGACAGGGAACCAAGAAAGGAGCACTTGTGCAATGGAGGAGCCTGGGCCTGGGGGAGACAATCAACAGCTTTCAAATTCGGCCAATTTTCCACTTAGTGAGGGGGCCCCCTTGTCTGGAATTTGGGATTCAGGGCGATAGGCACCGGATTCCGTACTCTTGGGCTCCCAAGACAAGATGCACTCTGTGAGCGATTGACGGGGAGGCTACTAAAAATAGAATCTAGGTTATCCAGAATTGTGTATATTTGTTAGCCTACACTGATCTCACTCTCCGATGGAGATTGTGTTAGTATTTTTCAGGATGCAGCAAGAGAGCTGGGGCTCATTTAACCCTACCAACCGACCTTAGGCCGATAGCTGAGATTCTGGCAAGAGAGGAGCCACCACAGTCATATCGTGGAGGATCCAAATGGAACCCCGCAGAGAATGACAGGATGAACAAGGGGCCCACAGCCACAGACATTCAACCTACACAGGATAAGCCAGTGAGACAGAAACCAAAGATCTTAGACACAAAGACCCCTAAGCTCACAACCTTAAAGCAGCCTTAATACTCATCCACCACGACTCAGGGAACTATGCGGAAGAGGGGGCGGAAAGATTGTAAGAGCCGTGGTGGAGGAGATTATCCAGAGGCATGGCCAGGAGAACCTGGCTGAATCCTAGGCTATCCATGGTCCCCTGACACAAGGACTGATCCAGAAGACCCATGGAGGAGGTTATCCAGCGGAGTGGGGAGGGGAGGTCAGTGGGGAATTGGGGATAACAACTCATTGTTTGCCCACTAAGTAATGTAACTCATTATGGACAATAAAAAATATTTTTAAAATTAAAAAAAGGACTTAAACCAGTAGATCTAAAAATAGGATTGTATAAATCCTGAAATGTATGGAGTGACTAAGAAAACGGACTTCACTTTGAAAGTATTGTACAATGTAGTCAAGTTTTAAGGGAAGATACATGGGACTTAGTGAATATGTATCCTCTAAAGAAACTGGTTCCCCAAATTTCCATTTCGTTGCCATGACAACCAGCACTCCATTGTTGCCATAGCAACCAGCTGAATAGCATTAGTCTGAAGACAAGCTGACTGATTGGGTGACCACCAGAAGCCATTAGAGGCCACACATCAGCTTCATAGAACAGAAAGGACTGTTCTCTGATCCACTGACTTGCTTCAGGAACCCAGTGATTCAGTTCTCCAGGCAGCTTCCCTTAAAACCAAATGTTTGGGAATGAATCAGTTCTAAGTGTGTAATAACTGTGTTACGATAAATCCTTGTAAATTCCAGACTGTCTGTGGTAATGTGAGGGAGCCACACACTCTACCATGCCCAGCAGCTTGGTCCTGGCAGCCTTCTGTGACAGCAGCAGTCACATCTAAAATCAAATGTTGGTTGATGGTGACAAACAAGCTGCCATCTTTGTTTGATGAGGTTGAATGACAAGGAAATTCTGAGCGTAGGAAGTGACAATATTTAAATTAACAGCAGGAGGTGTGATTTGTGCATGTACCTTTTTATCTTTGGACACATAAACATATTTACAACATGAGATGTTTGATTTTAAATGCTGTGCTTTGAAAAAGCTGTCGAGTTTTTAAAAAATAAACATTTTTTTCCAGCTGCTAAAAAAAAAACCAAACAGATTTCAAGGCTTACTTAGTTGAAAGCAGAATTTTCTTTGTGTGTTTATATTTCTCTTCTCTATTAAGCCAAATCCTTGGCTCCTAGTGAAGTAATGGTTTTAATCACTTTCCCTCCCTCATTAAATAGATTCTAAAGGCTTTGCCATATAAAACCTGCATACTAATGTTACAGCAATCATTTAATAACTTCCATATCAAAAGAAATGGACCAGATATCATAGGAACCAAGAAAGACAGACTGAAAGATATGAAGTCAACCCCCACCCCAAACACAGTATGGAAAACCCAAATCTCAAAGGCAAGCAGACACAGATAAGAGAGTTAGAATGTGGAGGTTGGAATGAAATGTCCCCCTGTAGGCTTGTGTATTTTGAATAAAGCCTTTCCTTCCAAAATCTGTTTCTGGTCAGGTGTTTTCTGTCCCAGCAATGAGAAAGTGACTGCTAAGCAAAGTTGGTACTGAGAACTGGGGCCATTACTGCATTTAACCTGACCTCATGGCTTTTAGTCTTTCAGAACTGGTTTTGGGGAGGAATATGGAAGGATTAGGATGTTTGGGCCAGGGAAACCTTACCACATGCTGAGAGAAGTGTGGATTATGCAGACTGAACTTGTGAGACTTCAAAGGGAAAAGAGTACATTTTTTTTCATAACTCAGCTGGAGGCAGAGAGGCTGGATGTGTTCTGCCCATGTCCTGAGATTTTGAACAAATTTGAATTTACAAGCAGTAGACTGGTGTATTTGGCAGCAAATAATACATAGCAGAGTGATATGAAAAGTATGGATTTTGCAGAGGAAAAACTATGTGTAGGCTCATATGTGTAGGCACACAGACAGCAGCCACTTAAGCTACAGTTGTTGAAAAGATTATCAGCAGTAAGAATGGGTTATCTGATGTGTATTGGGACAATAGGAGGAGCAATGAAAGGAGGTGACCAGAAAGAAAAATGCTGAAGGTGCTCCCTGCTCTTATAGTCAGGCCTTCTCCCCCCTGGATTAACAAATTTTGGCAGCATCCCCCATGTGGTACTGGCTTTTGGAAGTAGGACAGATGCAGGAAACAGAGGGTCATTGGATTGCTTCATGGTTCTGGAAAGGGAAACCAGGTGATGATGTGAGGCAGGAGGCCATGGGGGACCATGCCATAGGGATGTGAACATGAATAATGGGTCGTAATGGAGAGCCAAGGATTTTGGAGATGCCAGGACTATGGGATGGCCACCAAAGAAAGCTGCTGTCTCTGTGTGGATTCTGCCCAGTCTGCAAGAAGAACACCTGGAGGGGTGCAATTGTCAAAGCCTTTTGGAGCCCGGATGATTACATCATGTGTCCCAGGTCCCAGGCATGAAGCTTTAGGATTGGGTGTTTTGCACTGCTGGTTTTTGATCATGCATTAGTCTGTTTTTTCCTTGCTGTGCCCCCATCCCTCCATTTTGGAGTGGTAATGTTTATTCTGTGCTATTATATGTTGAAAGTATGTAACTTGTGTTTTGATTTTGCAAGGCTCAGGGTTGAGAAACTGACTTGAGTCTCAGATGAGACTCAATTAGATGGTGAACTTTTAAACGGTGTTGGGATTGGTAAAGACCATGGGGATTTTTGAGTTGGACAGAATCCATTTTGCATCTTGAGAGGTCCATGAGTCTCTGGCACCAGGAGTGAAGTGTGGTGGTTTGAATGAAACGTTCCTCCGTGGACTCATGTGTTTTAAGTGCTTTGTCTACAGCTGGTGGCAATTCAGAAAAGTTGTAGGGCCTTTGGAGGTGGAGTTATGCTGGAGGAGGAAGCAGCAGTATTTTGGGAGATTTAGCCCAGCTACAAGCCCAGTACTCACACTATTTCTTTCCTGCTGCTATGGAGATGTGATGCCTGCCTGGTTATGGGCTCTTGCCATTCTTTCCCTGCCATAATGAGATTTACCTGCAAAACTGTATGCTGAAATATAACCCATCCTTCCATATGCTGCTTCCAGTAGGGGTATTTTGTTCCTTCATCAAGAAGGTAACAGTTACACTAAAACAGAAAGAGACAGAGATAGACAGATTGTCAAGGATAGTCAGGCACAGATTGAGTCAGAAGCAGAGAGAGAGAGAGAGAGAGAGAGAGAGAGAGAGAGAGAGAGAGAGAGAGAGAGAGAGAGAGAGAGAGAGAGAGAGAGAATAGGAGGGAATTGTGTGAAGCCAGAGCATTCATAGCTTGGAAGTCAGGGTGACATAGAGAAGAGTTTCCTTCCTTATGTCAGGTATTGACCCCAAGCCAGCTAGACCTCTTAGTCAACAAGAAGTTGAATGAAAAAAAGTGAGGTGTTGTGAAATTCCATGAGTGGTCTATGATGATCAGATGATTTATAAATAACATCTTTAGGGTGTAGCCGCTGGAAGTTGCCCATGTAACCTCTCACTAAAATTTCTGTAAATAACACTAATTAAATGTTTCACTTAAAACCAAACCAAACAAAAAAGGTGAAATGAAATTTGAAGGTTGATTAGTTGGGAAGAGAAAGGAGTCAGTGGGAATGGGATGGGAATAAAAGAGTGGACTAAGGAATGAATGTGATCTGTCTATCTATCTATCTATCTATCTATCTATCTATCTATCTATCTATCTATAGATATGTGTGTATTTGAAAATGTTATAATGAACTTATTATATAACTAATATATGCTAATCAAAAATGAAAAGAAATGTTTTACAAATAAAGGTTGCTAAAGGGGGGAACCTGGCTACCTCCTGTGCTATGCATGACCCCCTATCCCATGGACTGAGCCAGTATGCCCAACGAGAAAGGCCCCCAGTGCATTGGGGACAGGGAGGAGGGAAGTGTGGGTACTATCATAAGATTTGCTCATATAATATATCTAATTAAGAATAATAAAATTATAAAAATTATTTTAAAAGAATCTTTATCATGGTAAAAGCACATTGAACTGGTACATTGTCAAGGACGAGGTCTCATTTACTATGATGTTGGTACTGGAAATATTTTACCATTATTCATAAAGAATGGACCAAATATTCTGTTTTCAAGGTACAATGCCTTCCAGCAATTTGGACATTGTTTAGAAACCAATCTGGAACTTTGTGAACAGATTTTTATTTTTGGACACTTGAAAAGTTTACAGTTATCCAGATAATGTCCCAGAAGCAAATGGCTCTGAGAAATCAAGGTGGCCCCACAGAAAAATGGACTTTAGGCCCAAAATTATCCTGGTAGAATTTGAGGGCATCACTTAAGCACAATCTTTAGAACCTACTTTCATAGTTCCAGAAGTCCCAAAAGATTGGCATGAAAAGTTGCAAGGCATTTTTTTTTTGTTTTTTAAATTTTTTAAAAATTGATATCTTTATTATGAGTAAGTATATACATTGTATGAGCAAATCTTGTGAAGTTGTCCCTGTTTCTCTCCTCTATGTCCCCTACCCACTGGGGTCCTTCCTTGGTGCACATACTGGATCTGTCCATAGGTTAGGGGGTTATGAACTGCACCCAAGGTAGACAGTTTTTCTTTTTTTCTCCCCACTTTGTGTGTTGTTGCTGGGGTGCAGGGTGATATCTCTGGATATTCTAAGGCATTTTTTTAATGATGGAGAACATTGTGTGTTTTCATCATGCATGTCATACGAAGTTGCTAGGGGACTAAGGAACATTTTATATTGTATACTATAAGATCACACCAGTTCTTGATATCATAGGAAGGAATCTGCACATTCACATTGTAAGTAGCCCAGTTTGTGCACATGTATAGTGGTTTCTTGGTCCTCAGTTATCCTTTAACCAACACGTGAATCCAAATGACAGCTTGGGGGAAATGTGAGACTCACAGCTTGGGTGTCTGTGCACTCCCTTCCTGCCACCATTATGGAGAGAGAGCCAATATTGAGGGAGAAGCACAAGAGGTGATAAGAAGGAAAGTGCCCACACCATGGATCTCAGAGACAATATTGACTCTCTGACAAGAGAGACAGGACTAAAGTATAGAATGATATATTGTCTTTGCTCTGGTTCCCCATAAATTATGCTAACAAGAGATGGCTCACAAAAGGCAAACTTTCCTCTGGCCTCACAGAATGCCAGCTCTCCTAATGAAACGCAATTGTGAGACTCAATTACTGCCTCCACATACTGGCTTCTGATGTGGCAAGTAGCACCAACTGAATTCTGGTTACAAAATGACATATTGTGATTACATCAGACTTGAAAGCTTATGCACAACAATGGAGAAACAATGACCAGATTGAAGAGACGGCCTAAAAGAGTGGGGGAGAATATTTGCGAGATACTCATCCTATATAGTTTGCATGTCCTTAGTAGATCATTTTTTATAAAGCAACAAGAGAATGGATAATTTAATGAAGAAAAGGGAGATTGAATTGGACAGATACATGTTCAGATAAGAAATTAAAATTACCAATAAATTCACACACAAAAAAAAATGAACAACATCCTTAGACATCACAGAATTGCAAATAAAAATGGCATTGCTATTCTGCCCCATCCCATTCAGTGTCAAGGAAACAAAAAGCAATCAATGTTGGCAATGATGTCTGGGAACTATGAAGGAACATTTATATACCAGTTGCTTGGAAACTAGAGTGTCATCACTATGGTGGTTCCTGAAAAAGGTCAAAGTGTGACTACCACATGACCTAACTGTACTACTTCTGAGTATATATCAAGCTATCAAAGGCAGCCCATAATAGAGGTTCCTGCATCCCCATTTTACTGTGGCACTTTCACAACAGCCAGGTCATAAACACATGAAGCAAATGTGACAAATACATACACTGTACTGCTTTGCAATCATCTAAAAAACAAAATCATGTTCGTGGGAAAATGCATGGAATGGGAAGTTATAATGATAAGAGAAATAAGCAAGACTCAGAAAGACAAGTATGACCTGCTTTCTTTCATATGTGTGCAGAATCTAGAAAAAGACAGGAAAGTGGATTGGGGAAAAAGGATGAGGGCCAGTCGGACAGGGGAAGTGGGAAAAGTGTGGTATTTAGGTGACAGGTACCTTACTTATATCATTGCACAAAAAAATCCCATGGTGAAACCCAGTATCTTGTAAAGTTAATATATGCTATTAGAGTTACAATGGATGATGTATTAGAGAAATAATATCAGAATACATACCTAGAATACTAAGGACCTGAAATGAATAGTTTGGAAATTATCTCTTTGTCTCAAATTTGGACCTTGTTTGTAAACTTGTTAAGAGAGTGGAAATGCATACAGATCCATAGTCAAATTCTGAAACAAAAAACTTACCAGTGTGGCTTAAAATACATTACAGATATCAAATATAAAAATGTTAAGGTACATGAGAAGCACTCAGATTCTTAAATATTTAGTGTCAATTGTTTTTCAACTTGTGGAGAACAGGTCAGTGTTTTCCAAGTTAAAAATAGTTATCTATTCTGTAATCTACCCAAGTAAGTCATTCTCATAGTGACTTACTTCTACCATAACATCACACTCTATCAACTTCATATTCCTATGTTTAATATATATATATACATGTGTGTGTGTGTGTGTGTGTGTATCTTTTGCCCAATTTCTAAAACCAAACATTTAATACTGAATGAAACTTATTTGTTGACTTTCCTTTAACGTATGGACTGATTTCCATTGCGTGTTTTCTCAACTCTCAAAATTTCATAAATTAGAGTGAAAAAGAAGAATTTCAGAAACCAGTAGCAGATCAAGGATGTTGATAATGGACTACTGAATGTTTATAACTTTGAAAGGCCAATATGCAAGGTTGTTAGTTTAAGAAGAACTCACAACTGATTAGTGCATGCTTGATTCTATTTTATCTCAAATTCTGATTATGGGGAACTAGTCCTTAAATTAAGCTGGGCAGTATCTGTGCTTTGTTACACAGGCCACAGGTTGAGGTTTTGAGGTGGAATTTGAATACATTTGAAATGAATATGGAGGACTTAATAGTTTTAGGTAGAGGTTTTTATAGGGAAAGGGTGGTGTATGGGAAAGAACGGGCTTTTCTTGTTTCCTCTCATTCCTGAGATATTGCATCTGACCAAAAGCAGTTAATGTGAAGAAAGTTTATATGCTTGTTTGCAGTCTTGAGGTGATGCTTCATGACTGCAGGAGAAATCATGGCATGAGCAGAAGCTGGACATAACCTCTGTCATGCCAGGTGAAAACAGGCAATCTGAGAGTGTGCTGGAATCTTGCACAAGGTAGCTAACTATAATGTCCTAAACAAGACCCCAAAAGCACATCTTCTCTAGCAAGCTCCTTCTCCCAAATTGCCATCAGCTGGGGGGCCAAGCCTTCAAAACACATGAGATTATGTGAAACATCCAATTCAAACCAACACAAAGAATGAATAATAATTAATATCATTTGAATATACCATATTGAACTACTACTCTTTAATAAGCCACTTAAAATATAAATGTATAAAACGTGTCTGAGATGAGGTCTAATACATGGGTCAATTAAACTATTTTAAGAAGCCATACAGTGGCAGGGTGAGATACCTCTCAATGAGTCATTTGTTGGGGCATCTATAGAGGCCCCTGAAACAATAATACAATATTTTTATTTCTCTGGGTTATCCACCAAAACGAAATGGTAAGGCCACATCACAGAAGTCACTACATGCTTTAGTTTTAGAATGTAGTAAATTTAAGTAGGAACTAAGCTGAATACATTCTCCTTGTCTGCTGTCCCTTGTACTAGAAAGTGCTATTAAAGCTACTGGGGAACAACAGTCCTACCCAGCTGTGGACCCTCTCTATACAACAATCAACTTGTCTTGCAAGATATGCACACTACTACAATAGTGGCATGAATGCTATGAGAATAATTACCTTTCTTCTAATTGGATTTAAGGCCCACTCCACAGAAGGTTATTCATGTCTTTTACTGTATATCTGGTCCAACTAAAAGCCTGTGGCTAGCAACATAGCCTCTAGCGGAGAATTCACTACTTCAGTTATTCTAAACAGACAGTATGTTCAACTGCTTTCTAAATCTATATTTGTTCCCAGAGATTGATACTGATCACTGACTCAGTCAGAGAAGTTTTTATGCAAAGACAGAGGTTAATACAGAGATGAATAGATGACAAAATTGTCAAGAATCAGTGACTATTGTGTGGTTAGTCCTAAAGATGACATCCAAACCAACCTCTGAAAGGTTCAAGGAGCCT
>PVHP010040064.1:0-16040 GCA_004024765.1 Zapus hudsonius | reverse complement strand
TGGAATCTTGTGTGCCGGGGTGTCGGCTTGGAACCCTGGCAGTTCAGCTCCTGTCTGAGGTGGAGGCTAGGAGCCACGGCGGCTGGGGGGGGCAGCTCGGGCAGCAGGGGAGTGGGACGGCTGGAAGCCCTGGCGGCTTGAGGCCTGGGGGGAAGAGGAGGGCGGCTGGAAGCAGGGCGTCTTTGGCCCAGCTAGGAGCCCTTGCCCCTTGGCCCCGGGAGTGGCGGGAATGCAAGCGGCTCAGATGGTGTGAACTGGAGCGGCTGGAACCCGGGAGCCACGTGAACTCTCGGGAGCAGGAGTGGTCTGTACTCGGAAGCCGCGGGAACGCGAGCGGGTCGAACCCGGATTCAGCAGGAATGGGAATGGCCCAGACCCGGGAGCAGGAGCGGCCTGGACCGGGAAGCCGCTGGAATGCGAGCGGGTCGAACTCGGAATCGGCGGGAACGGGAGTGGCCTGGACCCGGGAGCAGCAGCGGCCCGGATCAGGAAGCTGCGGAGACGGGAGCGGCTCAGCCCGCAAGAGCAGGTCCTGCCAGCTGGGTTTTTGCACTCATTGCCTCCGGTGTGCCCTTTAGATAGATTTAGGTTTTAGTCGGAAGACTCTGTTGCTGGAAGGCGACTGGAGTCGAGGACCTGGCTATTGCTTGCTTCCACAGCCTCTATTAAAGCTAAAAATCCTAACCTCTGTTCTCCTGGGGACACTGCGTGGCTTCTGATTGATTCTTTTATTTTATATTATAACTTCCACATTTATTTCCATAGAGGTTGCACCAATTTAAATTCCTACTAGCAGTTTATAACGGAAGGGTTCTTCTTTCTCCACCTCCTCAGTGACATATGTGGTCATTTGTTTTGATAGTCATTTTTAATATAGTGAGATGAAATCACAAAACAATTTTCCCATATGTATTTATTGTCAATAATTAGATATATTAGATCAGCAAGTCTTATGATGGTACCCCCATTTCCCTTCTCCCTGTCTCCAACATGCTGGGGGCCCTTAGCAAGCTTGCTGGACCAGTCTATGGGACAGGGAGTTATGAATTATATGAGAAGTAGCCATTTTTTTTCCTTTTTTTTGTGCTGTTCCTGAGGGAGGTGATGGCTCTGTGTGCCCCCCAAAAACATGGCTCTTAAAATCTCTCTGCCCCTCTTCTGTTCCAATCCCTGGAATATATATACATATGGAAAAATTCTTTGTATATTTTAATGCACTCATTTTTGTTGTTTTAATAGTTTGCTATAATTTGGGTTATACTGGCCTCATTGAATGGATTGAAAAGTCTTCTACTTTTTCAAAAGTTTGAGGGTGTTTAGTGGTAATCTTTTAAATATTTGGAAAAAATGTAATGAACTTATGTGGGTTTATTCCCTCCCTTCCTCGATCCTTCTCTCTCTCCCTCCCTCCCTCCTTTCTTCTTTTTTTCCTCTTTATATTTTTGATACTCATTTCATTAGGAATTCAATGTCTTAATTTTGTGTCTATTTGGACTTCAATTTCCTGTTAAGCCAGTTTAAGTCACTTGGTTTTTAGCAATGTAATCATTTCACCAAATTTATCATAGAGCCTTTTATTTCTTGTAAAGCTTATTAGTTAAATTGGTAAAATAGTTCTTCATCAACTTCTTATTCTGTCACTGACTTTCACTCCAACAATTTTTTTTTCTTATACATGCTTTGGATTTACTTCCTTTTTTAAGATTCTCAGAATGGAATATTACAAATTTGATACCTTTACCCCAAAATAGTTTAGGTCTTGTGGTATAAGTTTATCACTTGTTGAAATTCTTGGTCTAATAAATAATTAATTTTAATAAGTGATATTGAATCAGTGACTGTCTTGTGGCTGAGGCAAAATACCATACCACAAAAAGATTATGGATAAGCATTTATTTGGTGAACAATGGATACATTAGTGTTGAATATTGTGGTGACTTGAATCAGATGTTCCACCCTCAAAAGTATATGGGTTCTAAATGCTTGGTTCCCAGCTAGTGGCAGTTTGGGAGGTGGAGTCTTTCTAAAGGAAGTGCATTGTTGAGGACAGGATTAGGGCTGTTATAGCCCACTTGTCATTGTCATATGTCTGGCCTCAGTGTCCTGCTGCAGTTGTCTATCTGCTGTCACAGATGTGATGTTCCTATTCTATTTATTTATTTATTTATTTTTATTGTCCATAATGAGTTAGATTGTTTAGTGGGCCAACAATGAGTTGTTATCCCCAATTCCTCATTGCCCCCCCTCCCCATCCCCATTCAGCTGGATATCCTCCTCCGTGGACCATCTGGATCAATCTTTGTGGGAGGGGACCATGGATAGCCTAGTACTCAGCTTGGTTCTCCTGGCCCAAGTGTGTTGTTACTGTGGGTTGCCATGCCTCTGTATAGTCTCCCCCACCACGGCTCTCACAATCTTTCCACCCCCTCCTCCGCTCAGTTGTGATGTTCATATTCTTGTCATCCATGTCTTTTCCTGCCATCATGAAACTTCCCTTCAAGACTATTATTATAAGCATTCTCCCATCAGCTGGTTTTGGTCAGTTTTTTTTTTTTATCCTAGCTATGAAAAAGTAAATGGCACAGGGAAAATTGGTAATAAAATAGTGGGATCATTGCAGCTTGAAACTTGTGGCATTGCTTTGGGCCTTTTGGAACTGATCTGTGGAAGGAATTTGGAAGGATTTTAAACATTGGCCTAAGAGATACCTTGCAGTGCTGTAAGCAGAGTTTGATGGACTATTTTGGTCATAGTTAAAAGGCCTAAGAGCAGAAAAACTGTGGCCCATGCAGGCATTGCTTATGAAGGGAAGACATTTGTCCAGACTGGATTAGAAGCAGTTGTTAGGGGTTTGCTTTGTTTTGTCTGTATTATGAGAGCTTGTGCAGGATTGAGTTTAGAAGAAATGAACTGGTATGAGCAGATGGATAAAGCATAGAAAAAAAT
The DNA here is from genome assembly GCA_004024765.1 of Zapus hudsonius. Classification (NCBI taxonomy): domain Eukaryota; kingdom Metazoa; phylum Chordata; class Mammalia; order Rodentia; family Dipodidae; genus Zapus; species Zapus hudsonius. The sequence continues at coordinate 13,094 of PVHP010040064.1, read as the reverse complement.
GGAAGTTTGTGGCTTGAGACAACAAATAAGTCAGTTCAGCCGCAATTGTTTGAGACATTGTCACCACTGATACTGTGCCAGCTGTTCTGCATGGGGACAACAGAAAAATGCTGGATCTTTTGAAAGTATGGGACCTGAATGCAAAAGAAATGTCCTTCCCTTCAAAGGCAGCTTTATTCTCCTTTAGTTTAAACAAATTCAGTAGCCCATCTAGTACTATGGGAGTATAATAAATGCAGAAAAGAAAGTTATTTGCAACACTGATTTTTGGAAATGGACATAGGGAAATGTGAGAGAGGGTTGTTGGAGTCCTTGAATGGAGACCCAATGGATCCATTAGACTGAATCACAGTTTTCAGTGGAGGTCCCAAGAATTTTCCAGATGCCAGAAATATAGAATGGCTGCCAAGGTTAATTGCTGGATCATGATGGAATTTTTCTTGGCCTGTGGATAGCTAAAATGCAGGGATAGAATTGGAACCCCAAGGACTTTATCACTGGTTAAAGATGCCAGAATCAGAGCTATGGGACTAGGTGATTATCCTGTTTGTTTTAGATTCTGGTCTGGTTCAACCTTTCTTGAAATGCCATCTTTTGTAGTGTAAATGCTTACTCTGTATCATTATTTGTTTTGCATCTTATAGACTCACAGTTCAGAAATGTTGGAGTATGGGAGTGTTTGAAAAGTGTTGTGATTGAAAGAACTATGGGGACTTTTAAAATTGGACCAAATGCATTGCCTTTTACACCATGGATTGTCATTATGGGAACCAGGGGAAGACTATGGTAGTTTGAATCAGGTTTCCCACATAAACTCATGTGCTCTGAGTAATTGGTCCCAACTACTGGCAATTTGGGAGGTAGAGCCTTGATAAAGGAGATGTATTGCTTAGGGTAAACTTATGGGTATTATAGCCAGCTCCTCATTGCCAATTGCTGGAGTTCAGCTTAATGTCCTCCTGCTGTTTTCCACCTGTCCTTGGCAAGTGTGATATCCAGCCTTTGTTCATGTCATGCTTTACCCTGACATAATGAAGCTTCTCCTGGAGATAGATGATAATCCAAAATAAATCCTTTCCTCTTCCCATCATCTGGTTTTGATTGGATGTCTTGTTCCAGCAATGAGTAAATAAATGCAAATATATATCAATGGAATTCCTAGATAATAGTGCATGTGTGTAATGATTTTAGTAGTTATTGTTAAAGACTGCTTAATGTGTCTGACTATACTATACTGCTATATAATCCCTTACCAGTAGTATATCAGATAATACATTTTCTTAACTTTGTCAACATTTAATATTGTGAATTCTGTCCAATCATATGACATGTAGAAGCATTTCACTGTGGTTTTGAATGTCCCTAATGACTTTTAAGTTTAAACACAACTTTATATTTATTTGCTATAAAACCTTTACTTTCTAAAAATTCCTGTTTTGGGTAATGATTTCAGTATAGCAAATGCAGCTAATGTAAAGGTTCTCAGACACAAATATATAGGCGTTTATAGAAATTAAAATGATTTTTGAAAATCACTAAACTATATACTTCAATATATAACTAACACCAAAGTGGCAGGAAAAAAAAATCATTGTGTACTACAAGTAAATGGAAAGATTTAATTATGAAGCCATTTCATGAACTTGTTACACTGGTAATCAGATTCAGAAGTACAGACAGGCTGATCTGGAATTCAATATGTAGTCTCAGGCTGGTCTTGAACTCATGGCAATCCAGCCTCTGCTTCTCAAGTGCTGAGATTAACCATGCCCAACAATTTCTTGGGCTTTTACATCATGCACAGACATAAAAACAAGCCTTGCATAACCTTATGTGAGTTAAGTGGTTGATCCTAAGGTTCCTGTATAAAAATGGTAATGTATCTTGATAGATGTACTCAAAGTGAAAGGACAAGGAAAGTTCCCACTGTCCCAGAAAAAGTACAAAAATACTTCATTACCTATGAGTCTTGGTAAAGATATATACTATACCTTGTCCATATGAAATAAATGAAAAAAACCATGAACTACACACAAAATTAATGACAATTTTCTCTTTACATGACAATAGAGAATAAATATATGATTCATTAAAATTTTAATACAAAATATTTGGTAATATTCTTTTTTATTTTCTTTTATTTAATTTTGGTTCTTTTCAAAGAATATTTTATTTATTTATTTTCAAAGAGATAGAGAGAGAGTGAGTGAGTGAGTGAATGGACTTGCCAGGGCCTCTAGGCTCTATAAATAAAATCTAGATGCATTTGCCACTTTGTGCTTTTCTTGGGTAATCGTACCTGGGTCGTCAGGATTTGTAGGCAAGTGCCTTTACCACTAAACAATCTTTCCAGTCCTATTTTTGATTCTTTTTGAATGTTTTTATTTTCATTTTGACATGTTCATATATGTGTATTGTGTATTTTGGTCTTATTTCTCCCAATCACTGTCTTTTATCCTTCTCTTCTACACATTGATATCCTTCTTTATTTAAAACATATTGAGCTGTAGACATTACTCAGTGGTTAAGACTCTTGCCTGCTATAAGGACCCGAGTTTGACTAGCCAGTATCCTTGTAAAGCCAGATGCACATGGTGGCGCATGAATCTTGAGTTCATTTGCAGTGGCTAGAGGCTCTGTCTGGTGCACCCATTTTCTGTCTCTTTTTTCAAATAAATAAATAAAATATTTTTAAAAACACCAGATATTTAGCTGGAGAGATTACTCAGTGGTAAAAGGTGCTTACTTGCAAAGCCTGCCATTCCTGGTTTGATTCCTAGTACCTACATAAATGCAGATGTGCAGGACTCCTTGGACTTCTAATTGGGGTAATTCCTCGACAATCTTATTGTCACCATCCTAAAAAAATGGGCCAAGTTAACAATGTGCACCACTGGACTTTAACAAATTGAGTCAGCCCATGGCTCATTGACTTTTGATTGGAGAAAGGCCTAGTTAATAACTACTAAGCAGCCCATCTTCTGTGGAGCCAGTGTGGGCTCTTCTAAGCTTTCTTTTCTTTTTATTTTGTGACTTATTTATTTAAAACACTATTTCCCACTGTTCTCAAATGAAGAGTGCAAAAAATAGAAGCAGTGATTTGAGTTGTCATTAACTTGGGGGCAAGGTCCATTGCTGCTCTGCCTCTGCTGTCTGCCCTCACATGCCCAGTCTATCCTGCCTCACTTTACAAAACAGTCCTGAAGCTTGATCAAATAGAACTATTGTACACACATTTACACAGAAAAGAGCTCATTGGGAGAGCCAGCTGTGCTGTCCCTTCAGTTGAAGATGGCTGTTCCACAGTTGGAGCATCTTCGCTTCCTCAAGGCAAAGCAGCAGATGAACCCAAAGGGAAATAGGACAATGGCCAAGAAGATGCCCAGGAAGGTGAAGCAGTATTCCAGGACACCAACCGTGCACACCAGGCAGCCTCTGACCACCACGATGGAGTTGGAGGGATACCTGGTGACCCCTCAACTGTGGATGTTGTAGACCCTGGGGTGGCTGGTGGGGATCCCTGCGATGAGGTAGGGGTAGGGTGGCAGCGGGGCACAGCTGGGATAGCCCTATAGCCTTGAGGGCCCCACGCATAGTCGCCCTGGCCAGCCTCCAGGGCCTAGGCAGGAGGGGGCGCGCTCCTGCAGCAGGGGCTTGTGGTCCTGGGCGGCCACACCGCACCACACCTGCTCCAGGCCAGCTCGAGCTTCCTCAGCCGGCTCTTGAGAGATGGGAATGGCAGCTGGCCAAGGCGGGGTGGAGCCCCATCTAAGCTTTCTAGCTTCACTACAGAGAAGTTACCAATGCACCTGACTAGCTGAACTTAGTTTATACTTCTGGGGACTCAAGGGGCCTTCTAACCAAAGGCATGCTAATAAAGGGGAGTCCTCAAATCACAGTGTTAGGGCCACGTTTTCAAATTTGGAAGGTGGCTCTGAAAAGAGCCTTTGGGTTGATAGTGCTGCTTCAGTAACCTGTAGATTTAATAACGTGCATTCCCATCAGTAGGAGTTGTGCCAGATGGATGTCTTTCTTCATGATGTTGACACGCTTAGCATGGATTGCACAATGGCTGGACATTTCGAAGAGGTCCACCAAGTAGGCCTCACATGCCTCATGTAGGGCCTCCACAGCTAAACTGTCATTGTCAAAGTTGGACCTGATGTCCTGCTTGATCTCTTGCACCAGAGGCCAGAACTGCTGCTTGTGGATCAGCAGGAAGGTGGTCTTCTGGTAAAAGCGAATATCACGCAGCACCACCATGCCAGGGCGGTAGTGGTAGGGTCTCTTTACTGCAGGAGCCAGCAGAGAGCTCTTGTGGTTCCCCTTGCTGGGTGACTTCTTCCGGGGCACGTTTGCTGGCTTCAAATTCTGGCTCACCCGGAACTTTGGAGTGGTTTGCTTCTTGCTAACCATAGCACCGATTTTGTCTCAGCTTCAATCTTCTCTCAGCTCTGATCCTCTTCCTCAGCAGCAGCTTGGGATAAGGGCAGTCTCCTTGAGATGACTGGTTTATATAGAGGCTTCTGTGTTCCCATTGGTGAACATGGAAGTTGCTGATTGGTCCGTTGAGAACTCAGCTGTAAACTCTCATAAATATGTTGGAAAACTAAATTCTAAGCTCTGATTGGTCCATAATGTACACACTAAGCCTGCCCCTTAAATTCTCTGGACTTTCGTGTATAGCTGCCAGAGACAGTAACTTCATAGAGCCAGTGTGTCAGTGAGGATGACGAGACCATGGGTTTTGTCAGTAACCCCTCTCAAACAAGGTATTTTCTCAGAGCTCCTGTTAGTGATCCTCCCCAATAGCCAAAGCAAGATGAACTTTCTAGAAGCTAGCACTCTAGCATAGCATTTTTTTTTCTTTCAGTTTTTCAAGGTAGGGTCTCGCTCTAGCCCAGGCTGACCTGCAATTTACTATGTAGTCTCAGGGTGGCCTCAAACTCATGGCGATCCTCCTACCTTGGCCTCCCAAATGTAAACACTAAAGTCGTGCACCACCAAGCCCGGACAAGCATATCACTTTTATAAGAAGTTCCAATAGAAATAGGAGAAAACATAGATTTGAAAAATGCAGTATTTGAAATATAATTCTTTCATCAGAGTTGATGAGAAACATGAATCTTCAAGTTTAGACTAAAATTCCAAGAGAGATAAAATCCATAATTCTGCATTTTATACCAAAACTTCAAAACACCAAGTAACTAGTAAGAAAAGAAAGATTATTTTAAAAGAAGGAAGGTAATGCGACCCTCCCCATGGCTGCTGTAGCTGTTGGGGGCATTGGCTGTGATCCTATTGGTTGCTGGACAACAGGGAAGAATTCACTCCAAAAACTTCTTTGAAAACTAAAAGTGGGGAGGGGTTGGGGAGACTCATACCATTCCATCCAGGAAAAAAAAATTAAAATAATAAAATAAAAGCAAAATGGACTCTTTGTGAGAAGGCAAAGAGTATGATGCTAGGGAAGAATCTGTAGAAAATGGAGGTGAGGAAGACAATGAAGCAGAACCAGCAAAGAGGTGTTGGATCAGAAAATTCAAGGGAAAGAAAAAAGATGAACTGTGGGCCAGTTTCTCCAATCAAGTGGTGCTAAAGTCCTGGTTCCCAGATGTCTGGCCCTAGCTCTGGAGCTCCAATCTCCAACAGTCAGTCTCTATATCTTAAAATGTCCTTGGAGTCCCTGAATGAAGATCCGGAGCTCCTCATAGCTCCAATATCCATCCACCAGGTTTCATTTGTATAGAACAATTAAATTGGTAACTCACCTGAAAACAGATCTTGATTTTTCTCTGCATGGATCAAATAGGGTAATCTGATCATAGGCTTTAAAACAGTGTGGGAATGCACTCTACACTCCTGAGGACCAATCTATGGACAGATGAGAAAATAGGATAGACATTCAAGAATTATATATACAAATATATATATATATATATACATATATATTGTTTTATATATTGCAAAACCAAACTATATAATTTCTTCTTTCATATATGGATTTATGTTATCCTATGAATCCTAAAATGGAGTCAGGATATGAATATATAAATGAAAAGCAAGAATCCTGATTCATTATCTCAGCAGTGTTACAATAAAATTCGTTTAGTACTTTCATCTTTCTATTCCTGTAACCATTTGCACCTGTTTGCATGACTTAAACTGGATTTTTGTCATCAAAGAGAACTAGACATGTTTGCTCTGGTCCCCAGATTAAACAACAAATGAACAAGCATTTTAAATAGCTTGTTTTAAAAAGAATAAAATTTAGCCATTAATATAAATGTGAATTGACCAAGTGCTCAGTAAATAACCAGAAACATTTTTTTGTTATGGACAAAAGTTTACTGTTACAATACAGAGTAGATACACAATTTAATAATAATAGCATGCTTGTAAAATATTTTACACTTAGTTGACATGTTAACAGAGATATTCACATTTCATTGAAAAGTCATTAAGACAATTACCAGGTCATTAGAGTACAAGTTATGTCTCAGCTCTGAAAACTCCATTCTCTGAAGACTTCATTTTGACAGACAGCTTAGTTCTTAGCATATGCTGAGTCATAATGTAATATGTTCCATTGTCTCCAGGTACTTAAGAGCTAACCTTCAGAAAAGGCAAAGGGAATCTTTCTGGGACATTATCAGTAAAATTAGGAAATGTCTTGCAGATTACTAAAATAATAGCCCCCTAATCTAGCACACTGGATTTGTAGCCTAGTGAGAATCCTGAGTGACTCTTTAATGTCTTTTTAAAAAGTTATTAAGTCAAGCATGATACCACACACCTTTAATCCCAGCACTCAGGAGGCAAAGACTACCCTGGGACTACATAGTGAATTCCAGGTCAGCCTGGACTGAGACCCTACCTCAAAACCAAAAAAAAAAAAAAAAAAAAAGAAAAGATAATTAATGTTCTTTTAAATATATACAGTTACAAATAAGAAATGGTTTACAATTTAACTACTATTTAACTCATATTAATATTTTAAAGAAATTCAAATATTCCATCATGTGTATAAATTCTTATTTATGAATATTTAAGCATATATATACAATTTTAAAAGCTGACTTGCACATTGTACATATCATAATAATCTTAGAAGTGGCACTGTGCCAGCATGTGCAGAAATTCCTATTTAATATTTCATAATTTAATTATTCCAATGCTGATAAATATTTGAATGGCTTACCATTTTGACCAGTACCACAATTAATATCCTTACACACATATATTTTTCATGTACTATTCTGAGATTATCCATATATTCCCCAGTATTTGATGCCTTCTTTGGGTCCAATAGGTTTCAAAGTGTTTTGTTATGTGTGCACAGGAGTTATAAAAGCATATTTGGAGTGTGTCAAATGTAAGAACAAAATTATTTTTAGAAAAAAGAAAGATGGGCACATACTCATAGCACAAAATGTTAAGATATAGCTTCTGTGATACAACTTTGATAGATTCCTTAGTGTTAGGTGGGGGATGAAACTTCTTATGATCTTTTACTGAAATATAAATCCTTCCAAATTAAACCTGTAGTACTTGTTAATCTATGTGAGGGGTGTGTTTTTTATTTGTAGAACAATATATCAAAAACTCTATCATTACTCAATAGTGGCATAATTAGAACAAATAGTACTTGGGAGGCAATATCCAGCATATATGGCTCTTCTATCTTACTGAATGCTTTTTAAACAGTAGAATTTTCAAAGACTAAAAATGTCTCTGAGATGTTTCAATATACATTTGGCTACACAAATATATTGAAATAGCTATTTTCAGGTCCCTTTCAACCCTAATAACAATTTCTAAAAAGAAAAAAAGAATAATAAAGTTTAGAAAATCAGGGCTAGTGGCAGTTGCTCACAAATCTTTATGGAGCCCACCAACTAGAATTTCTGAGCTCTAACTCAAAAAGCATAACTTCTTTTTTTTCCATTGTTTGTTTTCTTTTGATGCTAACCACCACCCTTTTGTCAATAAATGTCCTTTGCCTTACCAAAACAAAACTGAACAATCAGGCAAGGTATTGTGATCAATTTTTCTAGTAATGCAAATTTAGCCTATTGTAACAATATATTTAAAAAATAGTACCCAGAATTTATTTGTTGAATATTTCAAATTATACATTTTGAATTAGCTGAAGAGATAGTCTATATTTGGAGATTTAGGGGATTTTTTTCTTCTAAGAACTTGGTGGGGATAAATTTTTCATAGTTATTTTTTAAGGTAGTGGTTTAAGAAAGTGTCCTTATTATGTGGCCTAGATTCTTCTTCAACTTGTGAGTTCAAGATATCCACTTGCATAGCTGGTACCACCATGCCCGGCCTTGGTTCATACAAGCTTTAAAGCACATATCACAAAAGTCTCTGTTTCCCAAGTAAGCATACAGAATTCAAAATATTGACTTTCTTCCCAGTTTCAAAGTTGTGTTACTTTTATGAGAAAAGAATTTTTAAAAAGACCCTGTATGCAGTCTGTGGATTACTTGGGGTGTCATTGTGCACTAACACCCGGTTCATCCATGGATCTGGGTGGGCAGAGTCTTGGAATAGTCGTAGGCCAATGGGCATAGCCACCCAGGAGAAAGTGGCAATGGACAGCTCTTGTTTATTGTACAGATAAAGGTTGTTTATATAGAGGAAAAGGCAGAGGCAGGGGCAGAGGCAACAAGGGGATTGGTAGGGGCAAGGTAGTCTGTGGGCATCTCATGAGTGGATTGGCAGGGGCCAGTAACCTGTGGATGCCTAGTTTGCATAGATAAATTGGGGGTTCTTTCTAAATTACTCTAGACATATATTGGATGGTATTGGCTGTGGAGGTACTCTAACCTTTAGACTTTTATTGTCCAGGTTTGTTATTACAGCTGGGATGAGCTTAGGCCTTGAATTGTCTGTGTATCTCAGGGCTCCCTGTGGCCTGCCAGGAGGGCTGGAGTTTTAGGAATAAGAAGGAGGCTTTGGGAAACACCTATGGGTCTCAGATAAACTCAGATAAACTCAGAGATTATCAGGGTTTTGGGCCAGTCTCAACTTCCTTTAACTCTATATCCTCCGTGCCTCTTAGCAGGGTCCCACACTTGTAAGCAACTGACAATACAGTTAGAAATGACTGCCTTCTTCCCCTGATATTTTGCATTCTTGTGATTATTATTCTGCACCTGAATAGAAATTGACCTCAGTTTGAAGAGGTCATATTGGTATTAGCCCTGGCTGAGGCCCCAGAACTCCTGATTTATGACAGTCCTATCCAGCCACTCACTGAGCTGAAGGTAACCTTACTTGTTGACCCTGTACACAGCTCGCCCAGTATGACCTGGGTAGTTACAAAAAGCTACTCACAATTTAGCATATAGTGGTTTATAAAAAATCTTGTTGCTCTGAGGAAAAGCTTGCTCAGTCTTAAAAAAAAAGAATCCTGGGAATACAGCACTCCTCAAATAATTTGAAAGTGTAAGATTTTACATCATTTTGTTCAGTGACAATAGGACAGTTTTTATTTCTGACATAGCTGCATATATATATATATATATATATATATATATATATATATATATATATATATATATATATATATATATATATATATATATATATGTTATGAACCAATGAGGCTTAAATCAGAAATTAGTATTTTCTTATTACTTGCCTTGCTAACTGGTCTATATTAAAACACAATGTTCTTTCCTATGATGGTTAGGTTTTGTTGTTAACTTGATCTTTTTAATTATCTTGGGTGTGTCTCTGATATTTATAGGAAGGCAACCTCTCAGTAGGCTTGTAATTTCAGAATGTAAGGAAGTTCAGGAGAACTAGAAATTACAAACCCTTCTTGCATGGGCAGTGCAGAAAGGAAATACCAGACACTCAGGGAGTAAACAAGTCTGGAAAAGAGATGCAAGACCTCTGCCCTAATCCTATATAAATGGGAAAGGAGAATTTTGTCTCTTGCACCCTTCCCTGTTTGCTATTGTGTGTGTGGTGTTGGTGATGGGTACAGAAACTCAGACTTCAGAAAGAAGCCCCCAATGCTCTCTGACTTGAACAACAACAACAAAAAAAACCCCTCTCAAATAAATTTGAATACCAATTTAACCCAAGCTGCTCATACTCTTTTTTGGAGAATCTGCTTTATTTTATAGATGGCAGATGTGATGGTTAGGCTTTGCTGTCAACTTGACCTTTTTACTAATCTTGGGAGGGTCTCTAAGGTTGTTAACATGAATGGCAGCCCACTCAGTAGGTTTCATGGTGTAAGGAAGCTCAGGGGATCTACAAATAAACATCCTTTCCTGGGAGGGTAGTGCAGAAAGGAAATTTCAAAGATTCAGGAAGGCAACAAATCTGGGAAACGGTTGCAAGACCCTGACCTAAGGTTATATAAAGGTGAAGGAAATCTCTCTCTTCCCTCTACCTGTTTATTGATGTGTGGTATTGGTTATGGGTTTCTCTCTCTGCTTGGACCTGTGCAAGGGGGCCAGCCTCCTTCGACATTGTAGAAATTCCCCTGGATCTGTAGCTTCAATAAATCCTTTCCTCCCATAAACCTGGTTTGGAGATTCATCCCACTGGCTTGTGGCTATGACATGTCCCTTTAGCCTTTTCTACCACCAGAGTTACTAGTTGATTTTATTTTTATTCATTTTTTTCTTTTTGTTGTTATGTGTATGTAGATTGTGTGGTGTGATGTGTGTGTGATGCACATGTTTCTATAGATGCATGTGCAGAGGCCAAATATGTCTTCCTCCTTTAAAAGAGGAAGGAGGTGCTCTTCCTCCTTTATTTTTATTAAATTTAGATTTTTTTAGGACATAATTTCATCAAACATATTTGTTTCTTGGTAAACATTATTTCAACTATATCCACTGGGCACAGGATCTCATTTGTGGTGCAAAACTAACTGGGACTTATAAATATATTTCAAATTAGTATTTTTTTCACTGTTAGTAGCAGAATATTGGTTTTTTCAAAATATAATGGATTCTTATTTTCATATAGGAATTGTGTGGTATTTGGGGAATTGATCTTGGGCTGAAAGGCCTTTCAAGCAAGTGCTTTTACCCACTGAGCCATCTCCCCATCTTCTGGGGGATTTTTCTTTAAAGGGAAGAAATGGTTTTTAAATGTCATTATTTAAAAGCAAAATTATGTTTTTAAATATTTCATTTTCTCAATAAGCTAATCATACTTCTATCAACTGGGATACAATTCATATATATGAATTCTGATTCAAAGTTAGTAGCTATTTCTCTGTTAGAATGTTATTTCTTGGAATTATACTCAAATTAGTTTCCCCAGGGTTCAGGCTTGTCAGCCCATGGACCTTGGGTTGCCAGGGAGAACAGGCATGGGTTTATTTCACATAACATTGTGACATATTGTTCCTTCTCATCTATAGATGACAGAAGGAATAGAGAAAGAGAGGAAGATAAGACAAAGTAATCCCTAGAGGAAATACATCACAGCTTGGTTTGATTTAAGTTTGTTAGTTTCATGCTATTACATTTTTAAAAATATTTTTTTATTTATGAGAGAGAGAGAGAGAGAGAGAGAGAGAGAGAGAGAGAGAGAGAGAGAGGCAGACAAGAGAATATGGGCGCACCAGAGCCTCCAAGCCACTGCAAATAAACTCCAGACACATGTGCCCTCTTGTGCATTTGGCTGTATATGGGCACTGGGGAATTCAACTCTGGTCCTTATTCATTGCAGGCAAATGCCTTAGCCGCTAAGCCATCTCTTCAGCCCGTCACATTTTTAAGGCTTAGTAATTTAGTATGGACTATTGGACTCCTAATTAGAATTTCATTGCCTATGCCTAGAACTCAAACTGTTTCCCCATTTTTTAATTGTTAATTTTTTTTCAGGGTGAGTGGGGTCTAGTTTCACTTTTATCTATGTGGATATTTCAGTTTGCTCAGCATTATTTTGATGGGTTGAGACCCTCTGGTTCCATCTTGCTCTCTAGGGGTTTAAGTTTGTTCCTTCGGGAAAACAAAAGAATTGTATGCCTCAGGATGTAAAGTAAGAAATAAGGAGAAAAAAATAACTGGTTTATCGTAAACAAATGCTCCCGTGGGGATGGGAGGGATCTCAAAGCCTGTAATCTGTTTGAGTGGGCTCTGGAATTGAGGTTTTGTAGTGTTACCCACTGCCCTATCCCCACCTACTCCTACTCTTATGCTAATGAGGGATCCAAATCCTCATGTTCTCATTGGTCCAGCTGGTCAAAGAGCTTCTGAATGTTTGCTTCCATTCCTCTAGTCAGCCTGAGGTAGTAGTAGGTTGACTTCTTTGCTGACACCCTCCCTAACTCTTTTCCTCAGGTACATCCTGGGGCTTTCTTCTCAGAAATGTCAGGCAGCAGGATGTCCCTTCCTCCAACTCCCTTTATTCCCAGATGCAACTTTCAAAGCCTGAGAGTGTGGTTGCAGGTTCTCCATGCACAACACCCTAGCCTGCCCTGGTTGTGCCCTGTCATTCACTGGCCATTTACCAAGGGGAAAGGGCACTGGGGCTACAACATGAGGTGCTGTAGGCTCTTGCCACTGCAGATACTGTGGCTAGGGCCAGGATCTGGCATGGCAGAGGCATCTTGGAGTCCACCGCCAATCCCAAACCCTGATAGCAGAGACTGTAGTGCCAGCAGTCACTCTTAGTATGTGGCATCACACCTCCCATCAGGGCCAGGTACCATTGTCACCTGCCTTGCACTTGCTACTCTGTGGGCTGGAGATCACAGAGTCGGCCACTCAAGATCTACAGTCAGCCTACGCCCCTCAACTTTCTTAATAGGCTGGGTGTTTTTGTTTGTTTGATTTATTTTGTTTTTGTTTGTTGGGGTGCTTCTCCAGATGTTTTTCCGCACGGGTCTCTGGCCCCCGCTAAATGAACCTCAGTCTCTCTGGCCAGCAGGAGACCTGGCTCCATCGAGGAAAGGTGAGCGCGGCGGCTGGACAATCACACGCAGCCGGGAGAAGTGTCCAAGCAGATCTCAAAACTTTATTTTCACATTTAACCTTATATAATCTAGGGATGGGTTGCATTGCCTTATCTCTACACAAAGGGGGGTCAGTAAACAGGAGCAC